>PVJA010004498.1:0-85723 GCA_004027025.1 Myocastor coypus
TCTTCTTTTTTTTTTTTTTTTCCTTAACAGCACTGGGAATCAAACCCAAAGCCTTCTCCCTGAGCTATAATCCTCCCCTTGTCAACACTGGGAGTGGGTCTAACTGCAATGAGACATTGCCCAGAATGGGTTTGAACTTGTGAATCTCTTGCCTCAGGCTCCAGGGCAGTGGGATTACAGGCATTGGCTTCTGCTTGCCTTTTAATGGTCAATTAGGCACATGCAGGCACTCATGCATGCACGCGCGCACGCACACACACACACACACACACACACACACACACACACACAGAGTCCTGACTATTTATTAGGAAGCCTAAGGCAGAGTTTTACCAGGCCAGTGTGGCGGTCTGCTCTGCACCCGTGTTCTGTGTGCTACAGACTGGCAGGATGGACGGAAACACTGGACAAATTGCCAGGGCAGCTCCCTTGGGGCTGAGACAATGGGTCTGCAGGGAAAGGCTTTTCCGTCCAGACCATGCGGCTGTCAGAGGAAACAACTTCCCCGTCACCTCAGCGATGGCAGCAGCCGGCCAGCCAGCCAGCCAGAGATTTATGGAGATATAATGTGACCTCTTTATTGCCCTAAATTCAGGGGAGATTTACGCCTTGCAGGAGGGGAGGGAGGCAAGGGGGTCTGCCTTCCCCTCTTGGGGTTTCTTGGGGGATTACTTAATCGAACCAAGGTTAAGCTCCAGCCAGCAGCCCTTCGCATTGCCTTCCCTGCCAATCCACCCCTAAGCTGGACCCGCATGCATGGTTGTGCTTGGAATGTGAAGTTGCAGGGCCCTGTTTAGCTCTGGAGCTGTCAACAGAAAAACAGAAAATCTGTTGGGCCAGGGCCAGCTGTGCTGCAGTAACACATGAAACAGCTCTGCTCACCTGTCTAGGCAGGTGACCACCTTGTAAGGGAGAGGTCACTAAGGTCCTTTCTGGCTTGAAATTATACAGATTAATACTAGATCAAGGACAGATCTGGATGTTACTCTCGGTCACTTGGGGCTTTCTGCTTTGTTTCATTTTGTTTTTTTGAGGCAGGGTCTTGCTCCGCAGTTTAGGCTGCCCTTGGCCTGCCACTTGTCTGTGTTTTTAGGCTGATCAGAAAATCTTATTTGAGGGGCTGGGGAGATAGCACTGTGGCACAAGTGCCTGCCTGGCAAGTGCAAGGTCCTGAGTTCAAACCCCAGTCCTGCAAAAACAACAACAACAAAAAAAGGTATAAACCAAAAGGTAGCTAAGCTTTGCCAGGCGTGGTGGCTCACTCCTGTAATCCCAGCACTCAGGAGGCTGAGGCAGGAGGATTGGTGCGAGTTCAAGACCAGCCTGGGCTACAAAAGTGAGCTCAAGGCCAGCCTGAACTGCATAGCGAGACCCTGTTTCAAAAAGATCAAAAAAAAAGAAAGAAAGAAAATCTTATTTGAGGAAGCCTAACACAAAAAGAGGAGTGCGGGTCACTGATTCAAAGAAGTTCACCAGTCCTCCCATCAAGAGGGCTGTGCCCTCAAATGCTACCACAGAGGGAGGGGGGCAACACTAGAGGCCACACCCCATGCCAGCCCAGAGGAGAAAGCTGACGAACAGAGCACCGGCAGTCACCCGACTTCTGGTCTGTCTTGCCTGCTCTTGGCTATCATTATTGTTTCTGTGTTTCTGTAGTACATGTGGACCTATTTCACTTCCATTGGTCTATATTTGCCTTTTTATTAACCTGTCGTATTTTACTTATTCACATCTTACTGAGGTGTGCTGAATGTTCCATCTCCTTCCCCAATTCATGTGAAAATCCTCACCTCCAATAAGATCGTGTTTACAGGTGGGTGCTTGGGTACCTGGGACACAAGGGTGCAGCATTCGTAGGTAGAATTAATGCCCTTCCACGAAGAGACAAAGGGAAGATGACCCTCCACACACCCGGAAGAGGCCGTCACCTCACACGGCCTCGCCATCAGTGCCTTGTCCTTAGACGTACAGGATTTCAGGACCAGAAGTAAATGTGTATCGTTAAGCCACTCAGTGCTCTCTTATAGCAGCCATGACACGCACGGATGGATTCTAGTCATTTTCAGCTTTTGTGGGAATAGCAATGTTTCCGTAGGTATCTGGGCATGTACCTGCTTACACACATGAGGAAACATTCCCCAGCATATATTCAACTCCTTACAGCCATGTTCAAAAGCGCATGCACAAAGCACACTTGGTTTGCATGCTGCTTAACACTGCAGCAGTCAGTGGAAGCACCCTTCGGGGAGCTCGGTGGCGTATAGTGCTGAGGATGTATCTTTTCACCATTCACAGTACACGTCCACCGAGTGCTGGCTGTAGCCCTACTGTATGTGTGTGCTTCAGGCTGAGATTCAGCTTGAAGCCTCTGCGTGGGTCATGCCAGCCTAGTGACAGGAGGAGGGACAGGGTGTGATGGCAGAATCACGAAACAGCTGCGAATGCCTCTGTCTGGAGGCTTCACGGGGACTTGAAGTCACACGTCACTGATCCAAGCAAGCCCCACAGTCACCACGATATCATCCAAGTGAGATATTTAGTCCTTTTGCAGAACAGGAAGGGGGACCCTGGCACACACATCGCTTCTCTGAAGTTGAGCTTCTTCTGGGAAGCATCGCTCTCTGGGCATTTTCCACACGAGCAACGGCCCACTTCACTCTCTTAAGAGGATTTATGAGCTTTGTGCTGGGAAGGTACGTAACATTTACATTCTGTTCCATAATGCCCAGCGCTGTTTAGCTGTACTTGATCTTTGAGAGGATCTGAGGCTAATGCCAGTCTTTCTACTCTGCGGCTTCCTTGCTCCTAATGCCTTGGCAGGGCTCCAGAAAGTGATCTGTCACTGCCGCGCGCGGCCCGGCTGTCATGAACGCGGCCGGGCTCGTTTCTGTGCCAGCACCTCTTTCGTTTGTTTTGATTTCTGATAAGGCAAGTTCCCTATTCTTAAGCCTTCTTTTTAAAAATTATCTTGGCTATTCTTGTACAATAACTCTTCTACACACACTCTGCGATCCACTTGACAAGTGGCATTTAAGAAGTCCTGTTGGGATATTTCCTGGAACTGCATTAAATTTACAGATTTGTTGGGCAGGGTGCGATTTGGAATAAAGAATACCATGAAGGTTTCCAGTCCAAGAACACAGTAATTTTCCATTTTTGTGTCTTTTTAATGCATTTCAGTATGTGGGATAGCTTTCTCCACAGGGATCTGACATGTTTCTTGACTGAAATTTACTTGCAGCAAGGAAATCATTGCCACTTTATGTTCAGCCTCTGCCCCTGTATACTGTACGAAGATTTCCTCCCAGCTGGAGACCAGAGAAGTATGGACCAGCTTCCTCTGCCCTTCCCTCCACGTGGCCTGGACTTCTCCTACCTTTGGCAGTGTTTGCCAGCTGCAGATATGAGCTATCTCCTAGTATCACAGGACGTGAAAGCTTTACTCTATTCTGGGGGTTTTCCAGGGAGGAAAGGGAGAGGAAAGCTTTCCTCTCTGCCTTGTCCAGGCGGTCTCTACATGTTCTGTAGGCAAACGTGCTTTCTCCCCAGCGGTGGCTGCCCACAGCCTCCTCCTTGGCCACCCGGGGCTCGCCAAGTGAGCTTCCAATGGCTACCCGCAAAAAGGCTTCTGTGTACTGTGAGCCCAGGGACCAGCCAAGATGGGACGCTTAGAAGTCACCACAATCCACATCAGAAGGCAGAAGGGCCCAAGGGTCTGGGTTTAAAGGCCAAAGAGTCCGTGCTGGAAGCCTGAAAGAACTGGATCCCCAGGCAAAGGTAAAGACCGGCATTCCTCCAAAGAAGCCAATGGGCAGATTTCCTTCTTTCCCTTTTCATTTTACCCAGGCTGAGAGGATTTCAGATTAGCTCAGTTGTTTAAACACTTGCGCCAGTAATCCCCGGCAGGCACAGGGGATGGTGGTTTGATCCCCAGACCCGCCCTTAAGGCAGCCTGAGCCAGTCAAAAAAGAAAAAAAAGAAATCCTTCTCATTTTGCCCAAGCTGCAAGCCCATTGGCTGATGCCCTCTGCATCATGGGTGGGGCTTCCCTTCTCCCATTGCAGTCTACATGTCAATCATGCACTGATACACTCTCACCTGTGACACAGTAATCCACAGAACAAAAGAAGAGAAAAATTAATAAACAAGAAATTAAATTAGGGGCTGGGGGGCTGAGGGGCTGGGGAGCTAGCTCAGTAGAATAAGCACTTGCCTGGCAAATGCAAGAGCTGAAAACAAAAAAAAAGAAATTAAATTAAAAACAACAAATTGACATCATGACTATCTATCGCCATCACTTAGATTGCTTTGGTGCTTTTACTCTTTGCTGTCCCAGGACATTTTGGTGCTGACCCAAATTCTGAGCAGATCCTGCAGGCTGGACTGCACTTCCTTTATTGGCTTCCTTTCCTTTATCTGGCTCTAGGCTCAGCACGCTTCAGCTCAGAGAATATTCATGAATCACCTAGAAGGCAGATGGCCTGAGGGCCACGCAGAGCCACACCAGCCTCACCCTTCCACCTGCAACCCCTAGGCTGGCAGTGCTTGGGGGACAGTCTCGGGCCCCTTTACAACAAATAACTTTCCCCCACGCAACAGACATCCTAGAAAAAGTGTGAAGCACCCAAAGGAAAGTGATCTTTTCAAATGAAGATCTTTATTCACATTTGATTTATATACCAAGGAAAATTATGAAATACAGCCAGAAAAAAAAAAAAAAAAAAGAAATACAGCCAGGCATGGTGGCTCACGCCTGTAATCTCAGCACTCGGGAGGCTGAGGCAGGAGGATTGGTGTGAGTTTGAGACCAGCCTGGGCTACAAAAGTGAGCTCAAGGCCAGCCTCAACTTCACAGGGAGACCCTGTCTCAAAAAACAAAACAAAAATTATGAAATACATTCACTCCATTATAAAAAATGTGACTTAAAATTCTGGTGTGCATCATAAAGCATCATACATTTACAGATCAGAGCTGGGCTGGCTGCTTAAGAGTGGAAACCTTTTATTTTTTTAATTAATTAATGTATTTATTTATTTAAGAGTAAATCGCCATCTTCTACCTCCACACCAAGCATCAACAGCAGAACAGCTAAGACTCAGGCAGAAAGTAACTGAGGAGCCAGAAGAACCATCTTCCCTCCCTTCCTTCCTTCCATCCATGGCCTGGGGGCTCCCACAGAGCTACAGCCCGCCCCGGGATCCCTCCAGCCCCCTTTACATTTTGAGACCGCCTCCCTGTGTTGCCAAGTCACCCAGGCTTCCTGGCCAGCCTACCAGAGTGCTGGGATTACAGGGGTGTGTCTCCACCCAGGCTCAGAAAATCACTGTTATAAAAGGAATCATGGGAGGGGGGAGGGACCTCTGCCGGTCTCACACCTTTGGGAAGGAAAAGTGAACAAGGTGCTAAGAAGAGAAGGCTTTGCAATTGGCTTCCTGCTGGCTATGATCTTACATTGTCTGCTTCTTTTTTTTTTCTAATCTCTAACTGTGGTGATACGTGCTTAACAGGAGCCCTTGTCACTGACTGCAAGTGTGGTTCAGTGGTGTCCATACATACACGTGATCATGTGACCACTCTCCAGAACTTTTTTGCCTTGCAGAACGGAAACTCTACACCCGCTAAGTCCCCATTCCCCAATCCCAGTCCCGACAACTCTTTCTGTCTCTCCAAATCTGACTTTTCTCCATCCCTCACGGCAGGGGTCACATAATACTTGCTTTTTTGTGACTGGTTGAGCTCACGTAGCATAATGCCCACAAAGCTTCTCCATGTCTTAGCATGTGCCATGATGTCTGTTTAAAGCCCAAGTCATAACCCACTGAGTGAAGGAATACACTGCACCTGTTAGTCCACTCATCGATGGACACTTGAGTTGCTTTGGCCTCTTGACTATCATATCTCTTCCTCTACAATCAGTAATGTATTGAACTTATAAAAACTAAAACTTACAAATGAGTTCTAGCAGCAAAATACACCAGTCTACTTCTTACCACTGTGGCTGGCGTCAGTTGACCCAGCCGAAGAGACTCCAGGGACGGCTGACCCAGATCGGGGACGGCACTGGCTCCGGAAGTCCAGCTGGCCGGCCGACACCCGCCAGCTCCAGCCCTTCCTGGCCTTGGGCAGGCCCTGTCACCTTGGTTTCTTCACCTGCCAGGGGACACCTGCTCCCAGGACCAATAGTTGGAGTAAATAAAGCAGCGCCACATGGGAGCAGGGCACTGGAGGTGCTGTTGGCGAGGGCTAGATGCCACGGCTGATGTCGCAACTGTCCCCCAACCGCTCATCCTGGGGCCCTGGCTGTGTCTTCCCTACTTTCTCTCCTCTGCAGCCACTGCCCCAGGCCCTGTGTGGAGCCAGGCAAGCCTGGCTGCTGGCGGGGTGTGCTCTTGGCTTTCTCCCTTCTTCACTCCCCACCCTGGTTTAGGCAGAGCCCTTAAGCTGACCCAGGGGCTTCTCCTCCACCTCCCTGGCACAGAGCGTAGGGCTGGGAGGGCCACACACCCAAGGGGCCATGGATACACTTCCTGCAATTTCACGAGGGCCCAGAGCTCAGGCAACCCCATGGCTCCTCCAGCATGGTCTGCAGGTCCATACCCAGCTCCAAGTCAGGTGGATAGCTTTTAAGACAACCAAAACCACACAATGAACAAATAAGTAACTTCTGCTTATCTTCATGTCCTTCTCCAAATCCGTTCAGAATCCAGTAGTCACCACAGGTCAAGTGCATTTCTGTGCAGAAATTCACAAGGCAGCCTGCCTCCAACTTTTCAGCAAATAAATTTATGCTGTCTGTCTGTCTGTTTACCTACCAATCTATCTATTGATCATTTATCTGTTTTCTTGAGGCAGGACTTCTCAGTGCAGTGGAAACGGGCTGCAAGCCCACTGTCCAGATTGTCTGGAGCTCACAGCCATCTTCCTGCCTGAGCCTCCCAAGTACCACCGTCTCAGGTGTGCACTGCCATCCCCAGCTCAGTGTTCCCCTGAGCACCACATGGTGCAGATCCCAGGAAAGTCTCCTCAGAAGGAATCTGAGGTGGGAGGGAACCTCAGGCTCACATGCCATCCACAGCTGGACCCCTAGTCCCGCTTCCTTCACGTTCAACGCAAGCAGCGCCCTGTGCTCCTTGTTGTTCAGATGAGGCAGATGGAAGCAGACGGCCCACCCCAACCATCGTGGAAGGATCTTCAAAGGATTTTCAAGTGCTACACTTGTCAGGCATCTGTGATTCTGGCTAGCCTCTGCTTACCTCAGTGAGCCTGCTCGAAAGACAGAATTGCAGAGAGACCAGGAGGCCTTGCTCTAAGTGGACTAATAGAAGAGGAAGAGGCCAGATTCTAGCTAACATAAAACCTCAGCTCAACTTCACACTCTCCTGTGCCTCCCCAACACTTTATTAGTGGAACCTAAAAGATCTTATTTGACACAATACCTCTTCTCATAACAACAGTTAATATTTTTCAATGAGTAACTAAGCTAGGTGTGCCAGCACTGGGGAGGCTGAGGCAGGAAGACTGCCCCAAGTTTGGGCCATCCTGGACTGCATAGCTTAAGGTTAACCCAAATTACATAGTGAGACACTGTCTCAATGAGTGAATAGCGACTACATGTGTAGACAGTGCATGCCAAGTGCTCTGCTAGGATTAAGGAGCACTGTTACAATAACCTGTGAAGCAGATTCTGTTTAGTGCTTTTTTTCAGTACTGAAGTTGAAGCCAGGGCCTCAAACCTGCAGCCAAGTACTCTACCCTGCAGCTGCCGCAACTCAGGGTGAAGGGTGTGTGAGCTGCGAGCCTCCCCAGGCCGGCTCCCTTGGCCCTCAGACTCTATCGCCTCTCCCTTTTCAGCTGCCAAATCACAAAAGTCAGAGGTTAAAATAAGGAGTAGAAGCCAGGGTCCTGAAAAGGAGAGGGAGCTATGGAACGGGGCCACTCCTTGGAACACGGCTGGCTTAGGGTCCTCCAAGCAGCTCCCCTGCTCCCCCGGGCCTTGGCTGTGGCCAGGGCAACAGTCCCCATTATTAATGCCACCCCCAGAGAGGTGTTTACACAGGGCAGGAAACTTAATATCAACACGGCCTGTGGGGAAGTGTCTCCTCACGCCTCTGAAGCACTGGGGGAGAGCCGGCAGGCCGGCAGAACCAACAGGCACTTACAGCCTTTAAACAGAGCAGGGAGGGAGGGCCTGCACCCCAGCCTCTGCCCCAGGAGGTCTGAGAGCCACTGGCAGTGGCCAGGAGACTCTCAGGATGGTGAAAACAGCGCGGAGTGGGACAGGAAAGGGGGACAGGCCCAGCTCCAGGCTAAGCACCGGCCGGATAGCAGACTTCTGGGGACTCCCCAAGCCTCAGAGGACTTTCCTAGGGCCCCGAGGGCTCCGTGGGGTCAGGCGACTTCTGCCAGGTGAGATGCCAGGGAACACATGCAGCCCTTTTCTTCCCAGTGCTAGGGACCCAGCCTGGCCTGTGCGTGCCGGGGGCAGCCTCACTCTCCCTGCTCGGCTCCAGCAGGAGCACGGGTGTTGCTGGGGCAAGAGCCCCTGCCCCTGCTCACTGCCAGCCTTGCAGAGCTCCTCCTCCGCTCAGGTGGGGCCTCCCTGCTGTTCCTAGGCCTTAGGTGGAGGCCAGGGACGCCCTGCCATTTCCACCTGGACGTCTCACCACACACCTGGTCTTGGATCCACCAATCTCCCTCCACACTCCAGCCTCCAGGCCATGCTGCCTGTGCCCAGTTCGGACGGCTGCCCCAGCCCTCTGCCTCCTTGCTGGGATCCCTCTCCCTGATATCTGATCACCTGGCCTCTTGGCGCATCACAAAGACAGAACCTTCTGCCTCTGGAGATGTCATAGCACCGCCATGCACAGAGGTAGAGCTACTGCCCTACAGGCGCCTCCCGCTTTGCAATGAATTCCAGGGAATGCACGTCTGTCTGGAATTTATCAGGCAATGGTGTCACTGACCCCAGAAGCTTCCTGCCCCAGAAACACTTCCAGGAATGAACTATGCTGGAAGGATCCAGGTGGAGGACGGAGGCGAAGCCAGACTAACACAGGAGCACACCTGCAATCTAGGCACCTGGGAAGCTGAGGCAGGAGGATTGCCATGGGTTCTAGGCCAGCATGGGCCACACAGTGAACAAGGCCATCCTGGTTTACATGATGAAGCCCTGCGAGGGGGGGGTATACATCAGGTACCAGGTAGGCCTATATTTCCTGTGAATGAGGGCCATGGCATCCCCACCCAAAAGCACGCAGCAGTCACAGCATAGCTGACCATTTCAGGAGTCTACTGCCAGCCCTGGAAACTCTACTGCCCCTAGCTTCTCCAGGAGACCTAGCCTTGCCCAAGCCCAAGCCCAAGGAGCTCCCAGAAGCACAGCAGGACCAGCTCTTCCTCCTGTGGCAAAGCAATCTGAGAGGGTGCTGCTACGTCTTACACAGTGGCCCTGCTGGAATGGCCAGTTGTCCTGTTCCTGCCATCAGCCCAGAGTTTATCACTCCCTACGTCAGGCCACAAAGAGGCAAAAAGGCTGGGAGTGGAAGGCCTGGACATGACTTCCATGACCCATGCCTAACCTGCTGGACTTTGCAAGCAAAAGTCCTGCAGCCTCTGTCAACCCAGCAAGCCAGGCACCGGGGGCCAAAGCCGTGAGCCCAACTGGACATGGACACCCACAGACTTGGGGAGGGGGCATGAAGCCAGGCCCACAGTGCCATGCCAGGAGGGGCTTCCAAATGTCAGCAAAGGACAGCTCAGGTTGGGAGGTGGAGGGGACATGGCACCAGCTCTGGGCAAGGATGGCAGGGACTGCTGCAGAGACCACCAGGATGGCCCAGCCCAGGCCTATGAAAACATGATGTGGTCATATCAAGTGACACAGTCACTGTAGAAAACAGTACATTTTTTCAAAACCACACAGATTACCACAAAAGCCATCAATGCCACTTCCGGGTAGATACAAAAGAAATAGAAGCAGGGGCTCTAAGAGATCGATACAGCCATGTGAAAACAACAGTGCTATTCACAACCAAGAAGCCACCCAGAGCCCCAGGCAGGACGAGCAGACACAACACGAAGTCTCTTCACACAGTGCCATACTACTCAGTATGTGGAGGGCGCGCGCATAGGGAAGTTAGCCACTCACCAAACCACAAGGGCTCTGTGGTTCTGATCATGAGATACGCACAGCAGTGAAAGTCAGAGGCAGGAGAAGGGCTGTGGGCAGCAGGGAGCGGACAGGAAGATTTACTGCTCAGCAGGTGGAAAGCTCCAGCGGAGCAGCCGTGCAGATGGGTGGGGGCAGAGGCTGCACGATGAAGCCATGTGCGAGGCCCTGCACTTAGGACCAAAATGGGAAGTCTGACCTTAGGCGTGCTTGCCTCAATTTAAAAAATGCAAGATGTGAAGGAAACACACCCTGTTCCTGAATGTGACCGTTTCATCCTAACTGTGCACGGGAGGGTGAGATCTTCCTAACGGAGGTCAACGGCCTACACCCTCACCGTGAGAATAGCTAGAGTGGACTCCAAACACCATTCCTCATAGGTAAGAGCCAGGCTTTTCTGGGGAGATGGCCAAGCTCAGGTCTGGGAGGAAACCACGCATAGGAAGAGCTTGAAACATCTGGAAGCACGCGAAGCAGGAAATTGTCAAACCAAGTTTTTGTCAAAAGAACTCAGGAGCCAGGTTCCCTCTTGCAGAGATGCCCCATTCAAGGGTCTCGGAGGATGCAGGATGAAAGGATGAAAGCACCCCACAGATGCCTGAACCCTGAACCTTTGATGAGAAGAACACCTTTCCCTGTGGAAATCTCTGAGGGTGCTAGAGAAGAGTTCAAGGAAAGTGAAAGGAGAGGAGGCATTTATTCTGCTTCTCCCGTCCAAATTAAACCTCGCTGCACCCAGATTTTCTGCAAGATGAAAGCGTATCTGCTGCCATCGAGATTGCCAGCCAACAGATGAAGGAGGACTGATACTATTTGGACAGTACCACCACAGCCACTCGCGAAGCATGCAGCCAGGCCGTGGCCATCAGAGAAATGTCTACTTGCATCTGACTCAGCTTACATCACGGATGTAGGTGAACAGCAGGGACAGAGGAACACGCTACAGGTCCTGAAGGAAATGCAGTCCCCAAAACGCAGGCTGCAGACATCCCAGGGAAAGCCTTGTGCCTTCAGCAAACATACTGCAAGAGAAAGGGAGGCAAAAGGGGGACAGAGAGATGGAAAGAAACATAAGAGAGCCTCGCTTAGATCCTGATTTGAGCTAACTTTTTTTTTTTCTAGTACCGGGGATTGAACTCAGGACCTTGCACTTCCAGGCAGGTGCTTATGCCACTGAGCTATATCCCCAGCCCTGTGCTAACTGTTAAAATCAGAAAAACAGAAACATCTGAACTCTGGGTAGCTAATGATACGAAGGAGGACAGGGAGCTGAAGGGGATGACACGACGGCACAGCGGCATTTTAAGAGTCCTGATACCTTTTGGGGAAAAGATACAAAAGTATTTACAACTACAATGATCCTCTGATCTTTATTTCAAAATAGTGTGGTGGGGGAAGGGGAGTGGGACCCTGTCTTAGCTACTTTTCTCACTGCTGGAACAAAATACTGAACACCCAGAGGTTTCTTCAGCTCACCGTTTGTAAAGCTTTGACTCCACAACCTGCTGCCTCCAGAGCAGGGTGGCACGTGGCTGAGGAGCAAGTTCACAGCGGTGGGAGACACTGAAGGCAACGCAAGAGGAGAGGAGCTTGGCTGCTGCTCCTGTGGGCAGCAGCCCTTGGCATCACCCACGAAGTGCAGAACGCAAGAGCTGTGGCATCAGGAAGATGCCACTCAGACTTCAGGGAGCCTGGGAGGCCAGGCAGTGTGCCCCTGCCAGGGTGAGTGTGAATCCAAAGGTGCAGGGGAGGCTCCATGCTTTTGGAGAAGCCAGAAACATGGATCATCTGAGCAAAACTGCAATGAGGGAGCGGTGCGGCCTCTGAGAGAGAGAAAGAGAGAGAGAGAGAGAGAGAGAGAGAGAGAGAGAGAGAGAGAGAGAGGCTGTGGAAGTTGCAACCGCCAGCAGTGCTGTCCGGCCAGAGCCACCCAACGCTCCAGAGCTCACATCTTGCCGCAGCTTGCCTCTGATGCTGCACGTGGAACTGCAGGACCGGATGCTTGCCATGAAAGCATTTTGGACTTGGTTTGGCCCCATTCCTGTGTCTCTCTCTGTTTGTAACTTATGGTATGGAAATGTTTATCTTGTGCTATTGAATATTAAAGTGTTTAACTTTCTTTTGTTTTGTACAAGGGCTCACAGCTAAGAGTTTGCCTTACAAGTCAGAGGAGACCTGAGAATTGGACTTTGTAGCAATGCTGAAACTGCTAGGACTTTGAGAACTTTCAGACCAAATGTCTTTTGCATAAAGGGATGTGCGCGCGTCTTCGGGGGGACAAGGATAGGAAGTTATAGTTCATGTCTGAGTGTCCCCCAAGCCTCATGCAGTCATGGTGGGTGGGCTTTCCAAGGCTGCTAAATCCAGAATTTGTGACTGATTCATGGTCTGATGCTAGGACTCAAGGTGCAGGTGTTACATCTGCCCTGAGGCAGATTGCCTGCATGCGACAGAAGGGAAGAGGCTCATTGTCCCCTCCTCGCTTGTTGTTTTTGCTGTCTTCCACTACCAAGAAATGTTGCCCTCTGCCATGTGCCCCTCTGCCTTGGAGCCAGCTGATTATGGACTAAAACCTCAACAAACAATGAGCTGACTGAATCTTCCCTCCTTTAACGTTGTGCACTGGGTATTTTGTCCCAATAACAAGAAAGTGACTAAGACATCTATGAAATAGCTGGTCATGAACTGGCATCTTCTGACGCTGGGGAATGACTTTTTTGGACTCTAATTTTGCATGAATTTGACTTTTCTCTATTAAAAAAATTGTTTTAAAAGTAAAAAATCAGGGCAGCCGGGGAGATAGCTCAGTAAAATAAGCACTTGCCTGGCAAGCATAGGGTCATGGAAAAAAAAAAAAAATCAGGGCTGTGTAGGGCCGGGGAGATAGATCAGTGGAATAAGTGTTTGCCTGGCAAACACAAGTTCCTGAGTTCAATCCCTGGTACTGGAAATTAAAAAAAAAAAAAAAAAAAAAAACGGGGCTATGGTCATAGGTTAGCAGCAGAGCGCTGGCCAAGGGTACCTGAGGCCCTGGGTCTGATCTGCAGCACGGCCAAGCAACCAGGCAATGAAGCGCAGAGCTGGAGGGAACCGAGCCTGGAACGAAGGGAAGCGTGATAAAGTAAGAGGGAGAGGTAGGGCTGGGAGAGTTGACAGGACAGCACAGGACAGGCCCTGGGTCCAATCCCAGGCTCTCAGGCAGAGGGATGGAGGGAGAGGGACTGAAAATGAGAGAGAAGGCCAGGTGATCAGAGCGCAGCAGCACCAGCAGGCCTCCTGGGTGGTGTTGTGGTAGGTGCTGCGGTGAATCCACCCCACAGGGCCCGCAGGTCCTTTCCCTGCGGTTATCTATATTCCTACTCAAGGCCTCTTGGACCACCCCCTCACTGCCCGGGAAAGGCCTGCAGAAGGCCCCGCCCCCTGGGCCAGCCTAACCACGCCCTCTTCTGGGGCAGGCTGGGAATCCAGACTTAGCACTGCAGCCCGCAGTGCTGTCCTCTCTATCCCTTCTCCTGAGCACCAGGCCATCTGTGCCAGGCTTGTAGCACACAAGGGGGCCTGACCTCCCAGCATGAGTGTGTGCGTGCACGTGCACACGCACACACACACACACACAAGCTTTAAAGCTTTTCTTTAAAAGCTTTCTTCTTTTTATCTATTTGGCACAGAGTCTCTCTGCACAGTTCAAACTTAATATGACGCCCCTGTCTCAGCCTCCCCAGAGCTGTGATTACAGGTGTGCGTCACCACGCCTGGTCTTGGGGGCCTGTGCCCAGGGTTCCAGGGTCAGCACAGCATATGGCACCGGAGATTAGACCCAGGTCTTTGCACTTGCCAGTCCGGCACTTAGACCGCTGAGCTATCTCCCCAGCCTCTCCTTCTGATCCTGATTCCTGGGAGACTGCACCTACTTTTCTCTCCCTTAGCAGACTCTAAGCTGCTCGGACTCCAAGATCACCTTGCTCAGGTCTCACATCCGAAGTCTAAGAGTGTGCCGCGCAGGAGTAGGCAGGAGCCATTTGGATTTGTAAGCGATGGAGCAAAGGAGTTGGGACTGGAATTCGCAACCAGCTCCACTGCAACTGATCCCCTCAGCTTCCTAGGACCTGTGACACTGCCTGTGTTTATCAATGAACCAAAGGAACAAACCCTATGCCACTCTCAAGTCACAACTGTGGTTTCCCAAAGCTGACTTTTACATTTTAGTGGCTAAGTGTTTTATTATGTGTGAGAAACACAATTAGCCCAAGAAACCCAAGATTTCATAATACTGTTGCTCCATGCAGTAGGTGGCCAAGGAAACCTACCTGCCCACAGGTGTGAACTGGAGTCACCCCCTGGGCGGGTTCAAGGTCAAAGGCTAATAGGGAGCTGGGGTCTGGGCAATGTCAGCCTGATACATCACATCCTGGAGAATGCTGAGCTGTGAGCACCTCCAAGGAGCTCTTGAGAAGCCCTCAAAAGCCCTCAAGGCCCTTTATATACCTGGCCGGACTTCTTCACCTGCACCAACAGGGGACAGGCAAGCAAAGAGAGGCCCGTGAGCTGCCCCACAGCAGACTCAGGAAAGAGAAGGCACGGGCAGTATCTCTGGGCCGCAGGTCGCAGGCTGTCAGCTACAGCTGTCTCCCAGCCACTGGGGCCTCACAATGCAATGCATCCGCCCAAGGTGGCCAGTCTCATCCCAAGGGACACCAACATACAGCACAAACACACTGGGAGCACACGCAGCTCGGCACTGCTATGCAGAGTTAGCATGCTCAGCAAGGGTTCCTCGCACCTCAAACAAAGCGGCTCACATGCTCTGGCTTTCATTTCACTAGCAATTTAAACTCATCGTACCAGGGCCGGCCAAATAGCTCAGCAGATTAAAGCACCTGCAAGCAGGCCCAGGGGCCAGGGGCCCCATCCCCAAGCCTGCCATGCCAGCCCCACCCCCAGGGCGTGGCTGAGACAGCAATTGAGACTGGGCATGGTGGCATGCGCCTGTAATCCCAGTTCTTGAGAGGTTTTAAACAGGCGATCACTACAAGTCCAATCTAGTCATGAGACCCTGAACACCTTATAGACCCTTCCCTAAAATAATTAATAATAATAATAATAATAATAATAATAATAATAATAATAATAATAAATGCACTGTACCACCACATCGAGAAACATCTCTTTACACACACCTCTTTCACGTGATTGGCTACTATGGAAGGTTGCTCAGATCAATTTCCCATTTTTTGCTGTCTTTTGGGTGTCAGTGTTCAGAAGCCAGCCTGGCTCACTAATCTCATAGAAATTGTCTTCAGCACAGAATGACCTTAAACAGTAACTTTTATGGTTATTTAAGCCGGGCGTGGTGGCTCACGTCTGTAATCCCAGCACTCGGGAGGCTGAGGCAGGAGGATCGGTGTGAGTTCGAGACCAGCCCGAGCTACAAAAGTGAGCTCAAGGCCAGCCTCAACTGCATAGCGAGACCCTGTCTCAAAAAGACAAAAAAAATAAATAAATAAAATAAAATAATAAAAAAATATGGTTATTTAAAAGTATAGATATACACATGCCTGTAGACGTAGGGGTTAACTAAAAGGTCCAGGATTAATGCTTGGTAGTGATTATCTTGGGATGGCAAGATTATTGACTATTTGCACATTGGTTTGTCTGAGTTTTTCATTTTGCCATATTAAACATTGGTTTTAATAACAGGATAATTAAAGTTTTATTGATGTTATTTTTAAAAATACTACTTGTTTTTCCAAAGCCATCTTTGCCTGGAAAACACTTTCTTTTCCGAATAAGAGTACTTTCCTATTAACTGTGCGCTCTGTGGGAACCGCATTCTTCATTTAGGGTCAAGTTAAGTTCTTGCAGCATGCTAGGGAAAGGTCTTATTTGTTGTTTGTTTTTCCCCCCACCTGCTCAGTTTTGAGGGGCAACTTGCATTATTGCCTCTCTTTACCTGGTTTGATTTATGATCTTGGAAGTCAGGTCATTCTTTCCTAGGTCAAAGAAAGAAAGAAAAAAAAAAGGCCTCCCTCACCTAATACCTGATAAAATATCTGCAAAGGTCATTGCAGACCTTGACAGAGACACATACAATTTCCACCCAATCTGATAAAACAACAACGGGAAAACTTTTATCAGAAGAAAATGTAACTTGCCATTTCCCAGCTCAATTGATGAACTTTTTTATCTGCAATGACAGACATTATAAGATAGGAAAAGCTGCAGATAAGAAACCATGCTGAGGTGCCCTGAGTCGGACCCAATTGTCCGCCCCTGCTTCCAGCCCCCACACCTGCTGCAAGGGGTCAACGAGCTGCTCTTGGCATGGTCCCGGAGGGGTTTGAAAACATTGCAAAAGCGGTGAACTTTGAGACTTCAGCGTTTATTCTGCGATTATAATTAACCTGTTCACCAGTTGCTATTGATCAGCACTAAATGGAGGTGATAAAGTTTTGAGTGAATTTGTGGAAGAAGAAATGGAGACTTAAACTGGGAGAGGAGGGGAGAAAAAGAAGCTTAAGGAGATCATTTAAGGGCTGAATTCAACTTTAAGAAGCAAAACATGCTCTGTAATTGGGAGAACCCCAAAATTCATTTCTTAGTAATCCTCAAAGGGCCCGAGGAGATAGCGAGGCCCTTGTGCTCCATGGCACGAGTGCCTCGCAAGTGCAAGGTCATGAGTTCAAATCCTGGTCCTACACAATAATAATAATAATAATCCTCAAAAATTCATACCGAATTTGGCTATTAACTTCTCAATTGTTCAGCCTCCAAAATAAAGGCTATCTGCAGCCCTTCAATCTGGAAAGACAGCTCCAATCACTACCTGCAAAGGCTTTTCCACCACTGGAAACACAGGATCGCTTCCCTGCCTGCTTAGACTCTGTCTTCAGAGAAAAAAAAGATATTTTAAGACATCAAGTCAATCACTGGACTCCTGTAAAATGTTGAAGGCCAGAAAACCAAATTCCTCTCATTCTGATAAGGAGTCTGACTATCCTGGCCCAATTCTGATTACAGAGCAGTAATAGATAAAACCCCAGGCTACCTGCCAGATGCAGGGACGCTTCCACTGCAGGGCTGCCTGGTTCTGCTTCGGCCTGCTCATGGACGTCTTCTGCCTGGGTTGTTTGGTTTTTTGTTTGTTCGTTTTTGTTTTTACTTTTACTTTAACTCCTGTTTAGACCCTTTGTTCAAACTATAATCATTGTGTTTTTCCCTTCTTTCTGTGAGATCTTCGGAGCAAAGCACAGATAGCAAAAGGGGTTATGAACAGTCTCAGGAAAGGGGCACCTGAGAGAGCCGCCCACGTTTGTGCCTCTGACAGCAGTCTCTGCAGGCCAGGGACTCCTTGGATGTGGAGGGTCCAAACTGTAGGCACCTATGTGTAACGCTCCACATTCAGTAATACTATAGCTGAAAACAAGGTGTGTGTGAGGCCAGGTTTCTCTCATTGCAACCCAAGGGCGGCCGCTGTGGGATAGGGATGAGCTGGTCCCTCAGGGAGGAGGCTTGTGGGAGCAGCAAGCAGTGGGGAATCTCCAAACACCACCGACCTACAGGCTGCAAAAGGGTTGTTGCCCCCATCTTGAGTCCAGCCAATGGGAAGTGTGTATGTGTGTGTGTGTGTGTGTGTGTGTGTGTGTGTGTGCGTGTGTGTGTGTGTGTGTGTGTGTGTAATCCTAGAGGCTGTGTTCTATGGTGAGAGAGATGCTTCCTCCTTTTTGTGGGCAAATGTCTTTATCTTTCTGTGCATTGGTTTCCTCCAGCAAAATGGAGGTTGTTACGCCCCCTTTTCTAGGAAAGACTTTAAACCTGCCCTCGAGGGTCTTCTTCACTAAGCCCTGAGGAAGGACCAAACTTACCACTCACAGAGCCAAACTATGCAAGGTACAGGCTACTCTCCCTGTGAAGGTGTCAGCTAGGAGCCAGAGAGGATCATCCCTGAGCTATACCTTTCTTTCCCAAAGATTAGAACAGAGTCGAGGCTACTGACACCCATTGTAACCCTCCTCACACACTCATCCTGTCTTCAGAAGGTGCAAAGGAGTAGTGAGCAGCCAAGTAAATGCCTGAGCAAACCACACACGAGTAAGTCACATGAAGCCGTCGCAACCTGCCACGTGCCACCTGCATCCCTTCAAATTCTGAAAGCAGCTGCGTGGCATACTCCCAGCCCAACTGTTGTCCTCCAGAGCAAGGCAGGGAAACCAGCATGGCTGTCTTTTTCTTTTTGGTTTTGTGGAACCAGGCATTGAACTCAGGCCCTTGCACTTGCCAGGCAAGCACGTATTCTACTGCACTATCTACTCAGCACTCAGAATGGCTTCAGCTCTAAATGCGGGTCACTGGCTCCCTGTGAGAGGAGTAGTTGTGCCCAGGAGGGGGCTCTCCAAGCGAGTGGCGAGTGGCGTTGGCAGAGGCACCTGACCATTGCTGACTTCCACATCTCAACACAGACAGTGGGATAGGAAACTCGCCCTGCATAAAGCAGCCCCTGCTGGCCAGGCAAATCACAAACCTACCGAATGGCCACACGGAAGTCTGGCACTGAGCTGCCTGGCAGACCTGAAGAGGGTCAGAGGAAGGAAAACCCCAAGGGAGTTGTAAAAGGAAATGAATTCAATAAACAGCAATTTTGTTCTAAAGCACCTTCCCTTTCCATCGATGAACACTGAATAGCGCATCCTTTAAAAAAAAAAGACTTGCTGAGCATGGTGGTGCATGCCTGTAACCCCAGCAGTCAGGAGGCTGAGGCAGGAAGATGACTGTGAGCTCAAAGCCAAGCTGGGTACATAAGTGAGTTCAAGGCCATAGAAACCCTGGCTCAAAAATACCAAATCAGGGGGGGCCACAAACATAGTTCAGTGGAATAAGTGCTTGCCTGGAAAGCACAAGGTCCTGAATTCAATCCCTGGTACCACCAAAATAAATAAATAACTAAACAAACAAACAAACAAACGAAAACAAACAAAAGAGATTTTCAGAAAGATGCTTTGTACACCATGTGTGTTTGTTTTTAAGAACTTCATGGACTTCACACATTTTAAAAAATGGATAATGACTTCAAGATTCAAAAGGTTCCACACACACGTGCATGCTGACATCAGCAAGAAGTCAAAGCAACTCAATTATTCATCCCCCATGAATGGGCAGGCAAAACATGGTCTCACCGACTAAAGAACATCAGCTCAAAAGGAAGGCAATGCACATGCCATGGTGTGGATCAATCGCAAAGACGTCCTGTTACTCAAATAAACCAGACACAAAGGGACACATCTTGGGAGAGTCCCATGACAGACCTAGAGTAGCCAGTCATTAAGACAGAATGCAGAGCCAATGCTTCTGGGGCAGAATAGGGAGTTGTTTTCAGTGGGTAGAGTTTGAGATTTGCAAGATGAAAAGGTTCTAAGGTAAGTCATATAGCAATGCGAACACACAACACTACTTAGGCTGATAAAAAAAATATTTGAGTGAAATGTAACTGTAACTTCCCCATATTGTAGATATGTGTTCTTGTTGTTTAATAGGTTAATAATAAAGCATAGAAGATGACTACAAAAAATGGTTAAGATTTTTAAAGTTCCAAGACACAAATTATCTGTGTGATAGTAACATTTCCAGATTTCCACATATAATTTATATATTTTCAAGTGAGTGCTGTCTACTCCCCCCACACACATACAAAGAATACATACTGAAGGTCCGGTGAGATAGCTCAGTCAACTAAGGGCTTGCTTAGGCAAGCACAGGAAACTAGGGTTCGAATCCCAGGTCCCACATGCCACTGCCCCCAGCCCCACTTATGGGCACACTGAGTCTGGGTGTAATGACACACACCTATAATCCCAGCGCTGGGGACCCTAAAAAACAAGAGGATCACTTCAAGTTGGAGCTTCCTAGCGAAACCCTGTATCAAAAACATTAAAAGAGGAAGAAGAAGAAGAAGAAGAAGAAGAAGAAGAAGAAGAAGAAGAAGAAGAAGAAGAAGAAGAAGAAGAAGAAGAAGAAGAAGAAGAAGAAGAAGAAGAAGAAGAAGGACACACTGCCTTCACTTTCAGATGTATTGAGAGTCCTATAGCAGCACATAGGATTCCATCATTTTTGTGCCTATGTGGTGCTTCTGCTTGCTTGCTTTCTGTCTCTCTCTCTCTCTCTCTCTCTTTCTTTCATTCACTCTCTTTAGCATTCTCTTGTCTTTTTGACACAGGGTCTAGCTGTGCAGTTCAAGCTGGCTTTGAGCTCACTTGGTAGCCTAAGCTAGTCTCAAACTGTCACAGTAATCCTCCTGCTTCAGCCTCCCAAGTGCTAGGCTTGCAGGTGTGCACCACCAGGCCCAGCTCTTGTGGATTCTGGGGAACACATGTGCACAAGCAGATGCCTAACGATGTGTGTTTAGGTTATTTCCAGTTCCCTTGCACCCCAGTGATGCAATCAATATGTGCCATATGGTTGTAGAATGAATTCCTAAAGTGAAATGTTGTCTACTTTGCAATTTGCCTGATTTATGAAGATTCTCCATAGAGGTTGCACCAATTCACACTCCCACCCACAGGTATTGGAGCTCCTGTTTCTCACACCTCAGGGTATGTTTGTTTCTTAGTGTGTTTAAGGAAGGAAAAAATGGAGACGCAAGGAAAAGAAAGTGTTATCTAAAACGGTCTCCTGTGCATCACTCTGCCTGGGTGCTTAAGAAATGCCTTGGAGCCAATATGGCCTGACCTTTTGTTAGAACACAATCAGGCCATGACAGGTCTCGAGGTGGTAACACACCCCAGGCCACCCCAAGGCACACTGTCTTCATTTAACTGGCTCTCCCCTTGGTTCCAAAGAGCTGCCCCAACTCTGGTTGACCTGTTCAGGGTGGCAACCGGAAAGTTAAACAAAGCTGGTTTTCCTTAAGACTGACAAATTGTTCTTTAGCCAAATGGGCTAATCCAGAGTTGGTCTCAGAGTCTCCTTATAAAGGTTCACAAAGCAAGTGGCATATTTGATAAGCTGTGCCCCAAAGACCCCAAACACTGCAGCACTTTCCACTGGTGCCTTAGAACACCTTGAGTACACCACACCACACCACACCTACTGGGGAAGGACTTTAAAGAACTTACTTCAATAGGGCTGAATACACACACATTTGGTTGTGTTGTTTTCACAAGCTTTTCAATAATTTGAAAGTGTTAGGTCCTTTGGGAGTATAATTGCTTGTTTTCCATGACACAAAGAAGTGGTTACTCCTTAGTCAATGGATTTCTAAGCCTTTCAGCAACATCTACCTCGACACTCCAGCCCCTGAGGGACATTTACAAGTATTTTCATTTCAGCACTAATTGATACAAAAAGCAACTGGCTTGCGGTTAATGCACACGCTGTGAACGACAACCCTATTCAAAGTGAGTTTGCATGGGTCCTGCCACTACCTGTGTGGACCAAAGCCACTGTATTCTAACGCTGCTGTGTCACAAAGCGGGTCCTGGAGCAGCAGTGCAAACGCGTCTGCACAGCGCGGCAGGCAGGGGCCTACTGACCTCCCATCAACCCATCTGGCGTCCAGCTTATGAGAACCGCCACAGACCACACCGCATCGCCAAACCACTGCAGTCCTGTGAGATGGTTCCCAGCTTTGAACTTGTTCACCCACTGAAACACACGACTGTCACAGCCCTGCTTCCTCCCGTGGGCCCCCAGGTTTCCACCTGCACTCTTGCCTCAGGCCCCAGTTCGCCTCTTAAAGGACTCAAGCCACATTCTGTATGGACTGACCATGGCAAAATCCTGGGGAATAACCTCCTAGATCTCTACTCAAATATTTGCTAAATACCCAGCATATGCCAGACACTTAAATATGAATAAGACGGTGCACCTGACTTCAGTAAGGTCACAGAATTCCATTAATGTCATAATTAATGATTTCAACAGCCACTTCAGGGTCATGGCTCATATTGAACTTGGAATAAATCAAGTTCACATACATTATAGTCAGGGCAGAATATTTCCTTCCAACCTAACTGCGGGGCTCTACAGATGCCCCTCTTGGCTCACATCACTTTGATTTCTGTCTTATTCTAATAAGTAGGAAAACGCTGGCAGGTCACTAAACAATACTTCATAGAAAAGTTCTTTTAGTTTTTTCATTGAAATCAGGAACATTTTGAACTAAGAATGTGTTAATTTTAATTGATTAGTGTTTTAGCTATGGTGATAAATATATTACTTAAGTAACAGAAAGGCTGTATCTATAGTACTACATACATGGTGAGAAAGGAGGACGTCTTTTTCACTTTGTAATTTTTTTATTTTATTTATTTTTTGTTTCACAACCTTTGTTTGTTTATTCACTCATTTTTATGGCCGGCTCAGCCCGCCCCCAGGGCAGGGCGGCCGCAGCATGTGGTACCGGGGGTCAAACCTCAGTCCCTGAAGCCGCCCAAACTTTCCCAAGCAGGCGCTTTAGACCACTGAGCCATCCCGCCGGGCCGAGGACGTCTTTTTCTTTCAACTGTACCTTTTTTTTTTTTTCCCTGAAAACTCCTATTCACTTTTCAAGACCAGCATGGATGGCAGCACTATGTGAAAATTTGGAGTCTCAGACAAGAGAACCTGCTGCACTCCTCAAGCTCCACACACTAAGCTAAACTACAGTGATGGCTTTCTGCCCGTTTTCATATTTATTCGGGGTGACCTCTACGTATTAGGGACTGACCCAGGTTTAGTACTAAAAATCTAAAGTCCTGGGAAGCCCTCAATCCCTAGCAAACCAGAAAAATTGGTTAACACGGACGGTACTAATGTTAAATACAACAATCAGTGCCACAAGTATTACCTTATGTAAGCAGCTGTGATGATTTCTATATAGAAAGAAGTGAGCTCGAGAGAGGCAAGCACCTTGCCCCTAGATCCCAGGGGACTCAGGCACCTGTGTACCCACCTGGCACCTCAGGGCACCCGCGGAATTCCCCATAAACAGACCAGCATCGCTCCCATCCTTCCACCACCTGATCAGATAGCTAGCGTAATGGGCTGGCTCAATAAAGCTTCCAGGCATTTGCCAGGGGCCCACGTGACCGGAAGATCGTGTATAAGCATCGGGTATGAGGAATTGGGTTCCCCATGTATAATGGGGTGGGGGTGACTTCGGAGGCATCGTCTGTAACTCAAGTTGCATTTACCTGAAGGCGAACACACTACCGTCCCCTCTCGAGGCTTCTCTCTGGTCCGCCCATTTAAAACGTTTTGAAGAGAAAATTGGGGAGCATGAAGAAGTGCCCGAAGAGCAGAGCACAGGGTAAGAGCACTGGCAGGGCCAGTTCTGGGAGCACACGGTCCCCAGCTTCCAGATTGACCCTGGAATTTGGAAAGTACTTCCTTCCCTACCTACCAGCACAGAGGGCTGCAAAATAGCCACTGTGCCCACCCACACTGCATCCTGTGACTGGTGCTGTCGCTCCCAGGGACACAGTTCTCCTCCTGCCTTTGCTTTTGGGTCTTGTCCCTTTTCCTTAGCCAAGGATCAAAATCTCATTTCAGAGTGGCGGAGGCTACCAAGGAAACGCCCCCTCCCTTCTGCCCTCAAGTTAAAAGAAAAGAAATAGAACTACGGGCACGGGCCATTTTTCTTGGTTTAGAATCCCAAACCCCAGAGAGCTCTTCATGGAGAAAATCCTAGTGAGGAAGCAGGTGAAGGCCGGTATCCTAGCAGAGCCTCATCTGGATGCCCTCAGCCTGCCCTGGGCTGCCGCTCCTCATCCTCCCCCCAGTGTCCTTGCCAGGGAGGGCGTCGAGGGCCACTGGGAGCCACAGACCTGACCGGCGCCACTTCCATGGTTAATCAGTTTACCTGGGTTGTGTATTTGGCTGAACCTCCCTGGAGACCCTCCTTGGCCCACCCAGGGTCAGAGGATCATTTAAAAGCTCTTCAAAGCCAAGGCTTCTCTCGGAGCCAGCCCAAAGCTAGAAGCCGGGAGGGACAGACTTTACTCCTCAAAGTGAGAACAAAAGCAAAAGGACGCAGCACTTAGTAGGTACTCGATAAATGTTAATTTTGTTTCTCAAGTCTGGGTTTCCCCTCCCCCGGGGGAGCCAAACCCAGGGTGCCCCGGCCTGAAACCCTACAAGACCTGGTGTTCTCCTAATGTGTTACCTCTGCTGGCCGCGTCCTTTCCCCGTCCAGCCCAGTGCGGCCACCTGTCCCTGGGGATGTGGGACGCGTGTGGCATCCTCCCCGGGACTCTCGATGGATACTGAAGTGACTGCTCCAATCGCGCGGGAAGAACTGGCCCAAGACGAGCAAGAGGCCGCGAAGCCCAACTAGGGCACTGTTAAGAAGCCGCTGGGGTTTCCTGAGCTCCCAGACTCGAGCACGGGTGTCCGCCTCGCCCGCGGCTCCGCGAGACCAGAGCGAGGCCCAAGGCCAGGCCCGCCGCGGCCCCAGTTGGACACATCTCCCGGGGCCCCCTTTGCTCATCTTTGTGCGTCTGGTGTGAAATCCCCCACAGGAAAATCATCTGTCGCCGAGGGGTCCTCCTACAGGGCTGCCAAATGGCCCAGACCTCAGCCCCCAGCCCGTGTTGTGCAGTCTCCGCGGAGGCCACCACCTCTTCCCCCGGCTCCAGCGCCTGCCTTCCAGGTCCGGATTGGAAACTCGCAGGCATCACGCCACCACCATGCCACCGTCTCACGCCCACCGGTGACCAAGCCCGCCCCCACAGCTCGCGCGACTGCACCTTCGTACTCACCGAGGTTGGGGTGTCGCGCGGCGGGGTTGGCCCGTCCAGGCAGGCTGTGCAGCACCGGGCCGTCGAAGGGGCCGGCAGAGGCGGCCGCGGCCGCGGCCCACGACGCGCCCACGTCGGCCATGTAGGCGGGGTAGGGGCTGGAGTAGGAGCCCGCGAAGCCGGCGCGCCCGTACTGCTCGCGCGGCCCCAGCCCCGCGCCCGCCGCCCCGCCACCACTGCTGTAGGCTGCCGCTTCGCGCGCGGCGGCGGCGGCGGCGGCCGCCAGGGACCCCGTGGTGCCCGGGAAGGAGAAGCGGGGCGATACGGGCGGCGGGGTGTAGGCAGCCCCGTCGGCGCCCGCCTGGCTCCAGCCCGGGCTGCCCTGCTGGGATCCGGGCGCTGTGCTCGATGCGGCTGCACCCGAGCCGCCGCCCGAGGCGGCCCCTGCCGCGGAGCCGGCGCCCCCGCCGGGCAGGTAGGGCAGGCCGAGCACCGAGGACGGCACGCGCGGCGTGGGCACGTAGACCGGCGAGGACGCTGCGCCCGGGCCGTGCATGAAGGCCCCCGGGCCGCCCGCCTCGTAGGCCCCGGGCGGGGGGCCGTGGTTGGCCGCCATGGCCAGGCTCTGGTACATCGCCGCGGGCGGGCGCGCGGGGCGAGCTGCTGGCGGGGGCTCGGCACAGAGGTCCCAGTCCAGGCGGAAGGGCCGGAGCGCTCAGAAATGGATGCGTCTTAAATCCAGCGTCAAGCGAGCGTCCCGGCCGGCCTTCACGCGGGAAAAGCCCAGAGTCTGTTGGTTCCCGACGGCGGCGCGGGAAGGCGCCTCCCTCGGGCCGCAGGTCGGGCGCATGCACGGACGGCCGCAGGAGCGAGGTGGCTGAGCGCAGGCGTCTGGGTCACCGCGTCGCGGGCGCGGCCTGCAGGTCTGGATCCAATGCCGAGCGCCGAGCGGCTCCTTGCCCTCGCTGCAGCCGCACTCCTGAAAGGAGAAATGAGAAGGACGGAGAGAGAGGTTAGCCTCGAGCTTTCCAGACCCACTTTCCCAGGCCGGGGCGCTTTGGCCGCCCTGCAAATGAAATCGCCGCCTGAGGCCCAGCTCCGAGGCCACATGTTTCTCCGAGAAGCCGCGGCCTTTGTTTTGCTCCAGCAGCGAGGTCATGCTGCCTTGGGGAGGGCGCCCTGGGGACTTGGGGTCTGGGCACTGGGACCTGTACATATTGCTTGTGGTCTATCTAGGTCAGCTATTTTTCTATTGCTCACCAACAAGGACTTTAATTTTACCTTACTCTTCAAATATATTTTTGCTGCAGTATTTTCTAAATCCGAGGGTTTAGGTTTCCAGTTAAGGCCTGGGACACAAGATATCTCGTGATTCTCCTTTACCCTCTTCTCCCCAAGCATTCCTGGTCAGGAAGGAACGGGGGGGGGCGGGGGCAAACTTTATAAAAACCAGCAACCTAAAAAAGTTTTGTTTGTAATCTATTTTTAAAAAGCTGAGGTACAGTCTAAATGTTTATGCATGAGTAGCTGTCTGCTAAATCTCCTAAAAAGGATGGACAGACCCATTCTCCATAGTCTGCATCATGTGGGTGTCAAATGAGACAAGCTGCATGTCGCTCCTAAATAGTTATATTTTAGACATTGTACAGATTAGCGTGGGGACCAGCAACCACGGTGGAATGTGGACAAGGTCACTCAACAGAACTCCCTGAGCCCTTCTAATTCACCAGAAGGCTTTTTCTTGTGGAGCTGCAGGTCCACCACATACAGAATCAGCACGAGGTCAACTGCTTGGGGTTCCTAGGACTTGAGTGTGTATGTCCTAGCAGCCTGCGTTTGTAACAACCAAGGAATTTTTCTGAAAAGCAAGAGCTCTAATGTAATACACCTACCAGTGCCTGAGGTTCTTTTCTTTACAAACCCACTGAGTAAAGTTGTCTTTCCTCATTTTACAAAAGAGGGAACTGAAGCCTTCCTTGGAAAGTTTTGAAACTCTACTAAGATCAAAGTACAATCAGAGGGTGGGGGTGGCATCCGGAGGTCTCCAGAGTTTGAAGCTGTCCACGTCCCCACATCTTTTCTCTTTCTGAAGAGGCAGTGTTTTCTTGACAGTGTTTTCTTTCTTATTGCCAGAGGAACATTGCAAGAATAATACAAGAACCAAGTATTAAACCTAGGCCCTGCCGCTCACTGCATGAATACCTCGAGACTGACCATTTAACTTGCGCTCAGTTTCTTCCACTGCACAGTGCAGATATTAAAGATACCTGTGTCAGTGTCATTATGAGAACTAGGAGCAAAGATTATACATATGTTGCATGCACAAGGCCCTACGTGGCAGTGATAACAGGCACAAGGAAGAAAACACCTGAGACCTGGTACATACCACAATCAACAAACACCTTTGCTAATGTAAAAGTTCTGGAAATGCAATCCTTCATATATATGTATGTATATATATATATATGTATATATATATATATATATATATTTGCAATAGTTCTGGTAATAATAATGAAATTAATGCTCTTGTAGTATAGACACATGGTAACTCAAATTTGGTTAGAGAACAAATACAGAAAAATTTGACCTGGGGTCACCAATTTTTCTCTTTGAAAATAAAGGCAAAAAAATTAGCTCCTACTAATCTTTGGGCTTCAATAAATAAATATGTAGGCCTACCTTACTAAAATATCCAGTATTAAATTTTAAAATCAAGTAATTGATTTATTTCATCGTATCTGTTACAATACTTAACTCTTGCCTTTAAAAAAATATAATTTTGTAACATTTTCTTTTGTCCCATAACTGCAGGAAAGGGGAGATTTAACTCCAGGATACCTACAGGAGCTAACTTGCAAGTTTTAAAATGTAAACACTGAAAATGTTACAGACCTAACCCTTGCGTTTATTACATTCCCTGCCTTTTCAAATGGCTGATACATTACCTCTAAGTTGGATTACTAGAACAATAGAAGGTGGAGAAAATACCCCTCTACACCTTTTGCAGCTTGAATCAGTAATCGGCCTGCAGCCGGCCTGCAGCCGAGGAAGCCTAGCAGCCGGCACAAGCCAGGCTGCCTGTGCCTGCGTTTTTTCCTCCTGATCGCTCACCCCAGTTCACCCCTAGTCTACAGACCCCAAGCAGATACCTTCTGTCTTCACGACTTCGCCAACACTGCTCTTTCTATCTACGTTTAAGAGTGGCAGAATTGAAAGCGTCTAAGGTTCACGACCCTTCTTCACACATGATTCGTTTCCTTTCGACCTTGCTCGTACCATCGCCCTCGGCCTGCGGTGCGAGAAACCTGTCACCCGCGAACTCACTTCCTAGCCAGCCACGGGGAAAAACAGACGAAATTGGTGGGGTATCACCGAGCCACCCTACTGAAACTTTTCCTTCTATAAAAGCTGAAACCTGACCGAAGGCTCTTCTCTAAAAGCTGGGGAAACAACCCCAAGGTGCCTGGACAACTCTGCGCCAGCGCAAGCCGCGCTTCTGTCCACCTCGTCATCCGATCCGACCATAGGCCCTCTTCCCCGAGTCTGGTGGCGGTTCGCCTCGCAACCCTCGCTGTCCTCCTAAGGCCCAGGCCGAACCATGCAAGGTCCTGGATCAGGGAGGGAGCCCTGGCCGATTGACCTCTGGCCTCCTCCAGTTCCACCCGCGGGCAGGCGGAGGGCAGCGGTAGCTTAGCGCGGCGGCCTCGGCTTCAGGGACCCGTCTGGAGGCGAGGCTGGCCGCAGTGGGGTAAGGCCAGGCCTTCGCCGCGTCCAGCCCTCTGCGCCGCCGGCCTCCACCGCCCCTTGGCGTCCCCAGGTGGCTCGCACGCTTTCCTCCACGTCCCTGTACCCTGGTCCACTTGCGGCCTGTGTCGGGTCAGCGGGTCAGGTTGATTTTCCAGGGCCACCGTCGCCACCCAGGCCCCCGCCTCGGAGCGCAAACAAGCGCTGGAGACTGGGCGCACCCCGGAGGATTAAGTGTTCAAGTTCACACGAAAAGAATTCAAACGCTCTTCGCGGACCCCAGTGCGCTGCGCCGCAGTCGCGCTATGATCACAAGCGGTCGCTATGCAAAGCCCAAAACGAGGCGGCCTTTGGCCAATTTGAGCAGAGGGGAGTGACCAAGGTTTGCCTTCCACTCAGTGGCCACCTCACCCCTTTCAGGCGATCGCGCGCAGAGTGAGGTGCTCCAAGTGCTACCCACGGCGGCCGAGTCCCAGAGTGGGTACGAGAAGGCCTACCTGGACCAGGAGCTTCCTGGAGAGTGGGCGGGCGGGTGCCTCTGGGCGCTCCGGGAGCTGCGGGGCGGCGGAGCCTCTGGCGGCCACTGCGCCGAGCGCCCGCGAGTCCACCGCCGGGGGCCAGAGCCGGGCCCTGCGCGCTGCCCGCGGGCGCCGATTGGCCCGGGAAGTCACGTGGCCGGAGGGGGCGGGGCGCGGCAGGCTGCTCTGCGGGGCGCAGGACAGCGACTTTGCAGAAGCGCCCCTTCAGGCAAAGTCCAGGCGCGAGATCGCCTCGCCAAACGCCGAGGTGCCACCGCTAGGCGCAGCTGCGCCCACCGCCAGGCCCGAGGGCGAGCCCGCTGGCGGCTCTGCCGGGGTCCGCTCCCTTCTTGCCTCTCCACCCCAGGAATCCTCAGCCATTGGTGGGCGCAGAGCTCGGCTGGTGGCAAGGAAGGTGCCCCTCCGAGACACAGGCCGCCCGGGTTCCAGGTTGGCTGACGATGTCCGGGCCGGAATCTTGGGGATCGTCCCAGCCCCGGACCCTGCGGACGTTGAGGCCTCTTCAGATCCCGGCTTTGCCCCTGAAGTGACAGAGAGGAAGGCGAAGTCTCCCTTTTGCCTTCCCGGAGGCCCCAGGAGACAAGAAGGCGCCGAGAACCCCAGCGCCGGCCTGGGTTCTATGTATTTATGCAAAACTCTCGTGCAGTTTCCCCGAGACGCTCTCGTGTCCCGGACCTCCGCCCTGTGGCCTCGCCGCCTTCCCTGCAGCCGCGCTCGGACTTGCAAGGCTCGGAGGGGCCGGCGCCCGGGGGGGGCGGGGCGGGCGTGGGACCCGGGCCGGGGCGGGCGCGGGCGCCTCAGGCCCAGGCGAGCGGGCCGTGCGCGGAGAGTCCCTCATCCAGGTCTAAAGGTTAATAGAGCAATCACAGGGCCCTATTACCGCGTAAAAATAACCCATCGATTACCGCAGCCTTCAGCCCCAGATAACAGTCGCCCGCCCCGGCGACTCTCACGCTTTCGGTTACACTTTTTTTTTTTTTTTTTTTTTTTTTGAGCGGCTGCTTTTCCTCCCCAGCTTAGCTTGCTCACACCAGATCGGAGGGATCCAGAGGGGGCTGGGCTGCTCTGAAGGAGACTCACGTTGCTCTGACTAGCCCAGGATGACACCCGCTGCAGCATAGAAGAATCGGCCATGGGCTCCCTGGCCGTGGAAGGGACCGTGGGCGCAGAGAGCCAGGCCAGGCCCGGGGCTGATTGGAAGGAAGCACCCCCCTACACGTGGGATTGTAGCCAGCTCCTGGGGATTCTCAGGAAAATCCCAGAGGAAAAACTGAGCGCGACGGTGCGGGGAATTCTCTTCCCTGAATCAGGACCGCGGAGTCGGGAGTGGCCGCAAAGAGGAGAGTTAACTGAGGCCGCTGACGCACCGAGCTGCTGCATGGGACGCGCCCACGCCACACCGATTCGCCCGCCAGCGGGGCCCTCAGACCACCAGCCACACAGCCAGTGTGGAGCTGGGCACCGGGACCGAGGCCTGGTAACGGGGAGGCCTTCCCAGGGGCTCCAGAGGCCACGCGCCCTGGTCTGCCTGCTGCTTTTAAGTCAGACCCTCGTCCACGCGGGGAAGAGTGAGAGACACGAAGCCAAAGGCCAGTGGAAGGGGTGGTGAGGGCTCTCTGCTGAACGGAGTTTGGGGCTAGGCAGAAGTGACCTGCCTCAGGCTTCTCCTCTCCACTGGGAATTGGGACTTCGGAAAAGCCAGATGCCAGCTCTGCCTTCCATAGCGACCTTTAGAGGACAAAGAGAGCCGAACCTGGGGATTTAGCAGTGCATGTTCTCAGCAACAAGCCAGGGACTTGGGACTTAGTTTGCAGTAGAGGAAAGCCCTCCCGCGCCAAAGACAAGCAGGGTCCTCTAGTTGGGCGTGTGGCCTGCAGCCATCACTATCTGCATGGGTGCCTGCACGTGAGGATCCTTTGCACATGGGTGCGGATGGCACCTGGCTTTTTCTGCATGGCTGTTTGTTGTGGGCCCCCTTGCTTGTGACCTGATTCTCTGGTTCAGGCCCCTGGCCTAGGTTCTCCAGCCACAGCACCCGCTGATATTCTCCTGGGCTGGAAGCTGAGTTCAAGGGCCACAAACGTTTTCCAACTCTAAAAGTGCAAGAGAGACATTTGCATGTTTCTTGGTGCTTTTGCTTTGGGCCCAGTGCTCCACAGGTCTCTCAAGGCCTCTGCTCAAGGACAGATCGGAGGTGGCTGGCCAGCATCTGCTCTTTTGGGATGTTTTGTTTTCCCTCCCTGCCTGTTGATCACCCATCCTCCCTGTCCCCCTCCTTCTTAGAGGAGGGGAGCCAGCTCGACCCCATGGTTGCCAGGAGCAGAGAGCATTTCAAGGCCTCCACTGGAGGAGTCCTCAGCTGCCTCTCTGGGTTCCCAGGCTTTGCCCTTGCCCAGGAGGCTGCTGAGTGTGGGGGTGGGTGTCAGAGGTTCAGAAGCCAGACTATTTTGAGGAGGGTGTCCCTTGGCTAGTCTGGGGACGCTGGTCCCAGGCCCTCTCACACCCTCTTCCCACTTTCCTTTCCCATGGTCTGTGGAGAGAATTTAGCACTGTGGGCATTCTCAGCTTCTCCTTCTTCTTCTTCTTCTTCTTCTTCTTCTTCTTCTTCTTCTTCTTCTTCTTCTTCTTCTTCTTCTTCTTCTTCTTCTTCTTCTTCTTCTTCTTTCTTTGACTTCTTTTTAATAAATGCTGTCCTCTAAGGACCTCAAAAGTAGTAAGACTTTTGACAAGAAACTCTAAAGAATCTCCCAAGGTGGGGCTGGGGAGATAGCTCCGAGGCACAAGTGCCTGCTGGGCAAGTGCAAGGTCGTGAGTTCGAACCCCGGTCCCCCCCCAAAAAAAAGAATCTCCCAAGGATGCAAAAATACATCAAATTTCCATTTCCTGAAGGTTTCTGGTGCTTGAGCGGTCTGTGCCCAGAGAGAGGCAAACTTGTAGGTTAAACATGAGGGAGGAATGGAGGCCTACACTTCTCAAAATATAAATAAATAAAAATAAAATAATTTAAAAAACAACGATGCCAGGTGTCCGGGTGAAACCGGCAAGGGTCTCCCAGTGTCAGGGTTCCAGTGTGTTTCAGGTGAGACTCATTCAGGATCATTACAAACATAGCGCAATGTCGGGGGGTCACAATCACAGATGCTAGGGTGGAGTCCCCAGCACCCAGCAGAAACAAACCTCTGAGTCCCCGCATCCAGAGAAAAATGTAGAAAACAAATAAATACAATCTTGCATTCCCCAACCTAGATCTCCCATTTTGATAGGAAATAAGGAAATTCTACGAAAGAAGTTGGGGAACCATAGAGGTTAACTAATTCCTCCTGGATGGAAATGCACCTCTGCAGAGCTGGGCTGTCTCCAGGTCAAACAGAGTGCCCTGCAAGGAATGCACAGCACTGTGTCTAGTCCACTCGGTTGTCAACGCCCAGCCTGGCCTTAGCACCTTGGGCCAGGAGACCTAGGGTGGTATAGTCAAAACCCCTACCTTAGGGCCAGGGGTAGCCAAGCACAGCCAGGCCAAACCTTGCTAATGCAGAAATGGAGAATGAATCGAATTGAGGTGCAGACCTAGATAGACCTCTCTTTCTTTTCCTCTGGGGGGCCTTGGAATTCTTGAGGGCAGGGCTGGGGACAAGGGGTTCAGTCTCCTCCTATCAGGAACTGAACTCCATACTCTGGGTTTGCTCTTCAGCTTCCTCCCAATAGACAGAGGAGGAAGAAGTGACACATTTCAATGTCTCACTGTGAAAGTGATGTTGGGTGTTACAGGGTGGAGAGTGCAAGGCTGGCTGGCTTGTGCCTGAGGACCCAGTGGGTAGAAGGAGGGACCGAAAGGGCTCCTGTCCTCACCGTATGACTCACAGAACTCCAGATAGGTGACACTTGCCTGGCAAAGCCGGCGCTATGCATTAGGTCTCCATTTTACTTTGCTCTGCTTTCAACTAGGGAATACTTTCTGTAATCATCTCTTTGCTTTTTTTTTAAAAAAAACCTTTAGGTCTCTTTTACAGAACCCATCTGACATTTCAAGATTAAAATCAGTCTAAAATAAAACAGTCTGCATCTCACAAACTAAGAGGAAAGCAAAACACAGTAGTTTCAAGACATAGGTTCAGAAGGGGAGCAGTGGCTTTGCAGTGGGGAGCGCACACTCCGGACCAGAGGGGGCAGTAAGGCCAGAACTGAAACCATGACGGTGGCTCCAGCCAGTGAGGCTCCCCTGAGTCAGGTTGCGACTCCCAGCTCCCAGTTCTGGGGTGCTGCCTTCCTCATCTCAAAGTGACTCCTCGCCTCTCAACTGTCTGAGATCTTAGGGAACAGCGGCAGGAGGACCTGGCCAGCACCAGTGCTCCAGCTTCTGTTCCCAGCCTGCCTCTTAGCAACCATACTTTTTGGGGACAAAAGCTGCCCTTTTTGTGGGCCCCACTTCTCTCATTTGTGGGTCTTCCCCCATTGGTTTTTGGGGGAAGGTATTGGAGCTCAAACTCAAAGCTTTTCATTGAGATCCACCTCAATCCTTTCAATGTTTATGTTTGTTTTTAATTTTGAAAGATGGTATCTTTAAATCCTTAAGTTGCCAGGGCTGCAGTGAATTTGTGATCCTTCTGCCTCAGTCTTCCCGGGTCAGGCTTTTGAAGCTGCACCCTTGTCGGCCCTGAGCCTGGAGCAAGAGCAAGGTTAGTGTTCTCAGGTTACGCAAAATGCTCAGCTGCTTTGTTCATGGGCCGGTTGTGCCTTAGAGCTACAGATTCGTTTATTTGTGACTAGTGGTCCACACTCAACTCTCACATGCTCGGGAAGGTCGTGAGCACTATGAGACCAGCAACCATCACAAGTGTTCGAAAAAGATTTGCCGAATGACTGAAATCACCAAAGCATGGCTGATAGCATCACTGAGACAGGGAGAATGAAACCTTCTCCCCCAAGGGCTCAGAGAACAAGAGCCAGCCTCCCCGCTTCCCCCAGCAAAAGCTAGGATGCAGGTGGAACGCAGTGGCCCGTCTTTCTGTCTGGGTCCACTCCCACCCACACGGAGGCTGCCAGGATCTAGGCTGCGCTTGAGGAACCAGGGGTGTCAGGTTGCAGGAAGAAAGGATTTCTGGGCATGGTCAAGAATTCGGAAGTTGGGTGTAGTGTAGAGGACCTGGCCAGGCAGTAGCCTTTGGCCAGGGAGGTAGAGGGACTTCTGGGACAGAGGTAACGAAGGGCAGCAGGGGAACCTTCTGACGGCAGGAGAGTCACATCTATAAACTTCAGACAGGCAGGACTGAGTCAGGCATGCACAGAGAAAAATGAGGTGACAGGAATACCAGGAAGGATCAGTGGGGACAGAAAAAGGGTATCCAGAAAGTTGAAGAGAGGGGAGGACCCATCCACCTGCCTGGCCATCCCCTGATCATTCAGATCATTCCATATTTCCTGAGCACTGTGCTCGGAGTGTTGGTACTCAGCAAGAAGCGAAGGACGGAGATTCTCTATCCTCAAGGCACTGTTCTGCTCCATAAAAGAAGCCACACTGGCCGACCCAGTCCTTCGAGACCCCTCCTGTCTCTCAGGAGCTACTTTTATTCCCTATTCCTCTTCTCCAATAAAATTTCCTCCTCAGTCTCCTAAAACTTTAGACCGGCAGGGCCTGGCCGGATGGCTCAGTGGTCTAAAGAGCCTGCTTGGGAAAGCTTGGGCGGCTTCAGGGACTGCGGTTCGATCCCCAGCACCACATGCTGCACCAGCCCTGCCTTCAGGGCGGGCTGAGCCGGCCATAAAAATGAGTGAATAAACAAACAAAGGTTCTAAAACAAGAAAAATAAATAAATAAAATTTAAAAAAAAAACTTCAGACAGGCAGGACTGAGTCAGGCATACACTCAGCATGCACTGAAGGAAAGAAAGAAAAGAAAAGAAGGAAAGTCAGACAGACAGACAGAGAGAAAGAAAAAGAAAGAGAAAGAAAGAAAGAAAGAAAAGCAGGGACTGGGCTGACAGCAGAGATGAGGCAGAAAGGAGACAGAGGAACTGCCAGCGAGGGATGAGGAGCCCTTGAAGAACGGGTATGGAGAGACCCAGAGGTGGGAGGGACTGGGAACCACAGGCAGGAAAAGCAAGCGGGAAAGGGCACCTCTGGGCAGTGAGTGGGAGGAAAGGGGATGGCTGGGATGGGTCAGGGGGCAGCCGGGGCTCCCCTGGCCGGGGCAGGAGGTCAGAGATAAAGGTGGGGAGGGGACGCCTGCCCTCGCCTCCCCAGACTGGTGTCCCCAGAGCCGGCTCCTGCGCTTCCGGACAGGCCTGCACCCTTTGCCATGAGAAGGAGCCCTAAGTGACCTGGAGCTAGGGAAGCCGCCCAGGCAGGCGCCAAGCCCGGGCACAGCTCAGCCTAGCGACAGACAGGAAGGTGTCAAGCAAGGTGAAGCCCAAGTGTGAAAATAGTTCCTCGAAGCAGGAAACCCAGGTCCCATTGCACCTGGGTTAGAGGTCCTGCTGCCCACACTGCTAAGGACCCACTCAAGGAAGGGCCCTGCAGCCTCGGGCAATGGTCCACACCCATGGGGCTGCAGCAGGTGCCTGAGACTGCATCTTCCTCACCCCTCACTCCAGTTCCAGCTTGGAGCAAGTCTTGGTGGGCTCTCTCTCTCTCTCTCTCTCTCTCTCTCTCTCTCTCTCTCTCTCTCTTTCTCTCTCTCCCTCTTTCCCTCCCTTCCCCTCTCTCTTCCTCCCCCTCTCTCTTTCTGCCCTCTCTCCTCTCCCCTCTCTCCTCTTCCCTTTCCTCTCCTCTCTCCTCTCTTTGTTTTTTTCCCCAGGTTCTAGGAATTGAACTCAGGACCTTGGGTGTGCCACTAAACTCCATCCCAGGCCCCACAGATTGATTTCTTACACTCCCAGAAGGAAGTAAGCAGGCTCTGAGCTTCACCAGCTGTCCACTCCTTTTCTGTCCAGAGGACATCTACTGTGTTCTGGGAGTTCTTGCTCAGGTGCTAAGATGGAATTCAGGGCCTTATATAGGCACAGGCCAGACAGGTGCTGCCTACTGCACTCCAACTTGGTGAATGGGAGGAGAGCCTCACACCCCGTTCCCACAGGGGCCTGCGGGTGACGCTTGACAGGAGGACGATGTGCCCTCCCTCTAGGGTTTGTATTTTCTATGGCTTTATCCCTTTTCCAGGCAGGAGCTAAGGACCAGCAAGTTCCCTAAGGGCAGGACCTAAAGAGAGATTGACCTGGAACAGAGAGTCTGGAGGACTGGAATACTCACATCTAGATCGGGGAGCTAGCTGGCTGTCACTTGGAAAGGTGCCCCTAAGGAGTTTTTCTGGATTTGCCCTTGAACATCTTGAGGGCAGGGGTAGACCTCTGAACAGGGGAAATAAAGGAGTTCTCAGCCTTATCCATCAAAAGTGAGCAACTTCTCAAGAGTGATCAGTTTCTCAATGAGCATGTGGCTTGACTGTCTTTACTCCATTTCAAAAGCCCTGGGTTCAGCCCCGTCTGTCTGTCCTTCTGTCTCTGTCTCTCTCTGTCTCTCTGTCTCTCTGTCTCTCTCTCTCTCTCTCTCTCTCTCTCTCTCTCTCTCTCTCTCTCTCTCTCTCTCTCTTTCTCCCTCTCCTTCATGCACCACTCTTCCTGAGGGATCCAATCTTGGCTGGGACCAACAGATGTACTGTTCCTTTGCCATGTGAATCTGGATAAGAAGAGGGCCTTGGGGAGAAGCTGTGCGTTTTCATCTACAAGAGGGCATTACTGGTGTTCTCAGAACCTACAGCTTTGTTCATGATTGCCCCAAGCTGGAACCCACACCGAGGAAAGAATGACGAAATAGCTCAAGGGCCACTCAGACGCAGAATGAACTATGCACAGTGGAGGATGTGGGCCCTCCCCAAGTGGGCAGCTGCCAAGAAGAAGACTCGGAAGAACCCTTTCCTGAGCGGTGAAGACAGCTAAGCAAGAGGGGAACAGGACAGAGGGTGGGGGGAAATGGGACGCGCAGACACCTCTGATATCTTCATTGTGGCGACGGCTCTGTGATTTGTGTGTTTATCAAACCCCACAGAACTATACTGAGAGGCGAGGACTGGCTGTATGTAAATTGTATGCCGATAAATCTGACTTCATATAAGGCAGAGGAGAAGAGTCCTGAAAGGGCAGGAGAAGTTTCACCCCTCTGCCGCCGTTAAGGAGCTTCCGGGTCCCTGGCATGTGTTCGACTCCCATATTTGAAACAATGATTTGGGAGCAGAAGACAGCCTTGTGTTTCTATTGAAAGTATCCAGGCTGCAAAGTCAGTCCTTCCCTAGGGCTTCACCCAGGCTCCAAGCCCCATCTTTCCCCATGGGACACCAACCCACAGACTGTCCCGCTTGGGAAGGAAGCTCAGGACTGGTCTGGCTTCCGGGAGATCCTGGAGCCAGATCAACACCCAGGGATTGTCACTCACTCAGAGCATCTCTGTTGTACCCCAGGAATTTACTGGGAAGAGGAGGGGAGCAGGGAAACCCTGAGTCAGAGGCTAGGGTCGGTCTTGCTGGTCCCTTGGGCAAAGCCTGTAGGGAGGAAAAGTTTTCCCTGGGAGCAGGCTTGGAAGGACCCAAGAAAGATCACATGCAGCCTACGAGGACTTGGACTTGGGAGTCATTTTCACTGTATCCAAAGGCAGCTAGTGATGTTCACAAGCATGGGCCTCCTTACAGGGAGAGGGACTGATGCCAGAAAACACCTCGCTGTAGCTGGATTTGATGTCATCATCTAATGGATGTCACAGGCAGCCCCAAAGCCACTGCCTGCTTGCCTGAGCCACCGGAGGGCTAGCTGTGTGTGTGTGCACGTGCACGCGTGCATTTCCGTGCGTGTGCACATTGCTGGGGGTGGAACCCAGGGCCTTTGCACCCACCTACACCTCTGCCCCTTGTATCCTGAGCCAGCAGCGTCGTGCTAAGTCACTGAGTCCTTCAGCCCGGACTTCCGCTTGTCACCCTCCTCCCTCTACTTCCCAGAGCGCTGGGGTTACAGGAGAGACTCCTCGCCACTGTTGATAAAGCAGAATTTCCAGCTCCGGTCAAGCCCACGTTAACGGTAACAGTAAGGCACCTATCCTTTTCATCCTTCACACCTGAATTTTAAAAACCAACAGCAACATTAAGAAAACACCACCGAAACATAAATAAACCACTGCCTCCCAACACACCGTTTCCTGGTGTGCGGGAGCAGTTTGGCTCCGCGGATTTCTCCGAGGCCGACCCCGACCCCTGGAGAGCTTGCTAATGAAGCAGCAGAAAGACAAAAGGTGAGAAGAGAAAGGCCGAGGGGAAGGTGCCGCCCGGCTGCCCAGGGCTGGAAGAGACAGCGGCTCCCGCTCGCCCCCCGGGAAGCGTGGGTAAATCTGGCCGGCGCGCGGTGCCTTCTTACCGACTCCAGGTCTGGCTCTTTCCGCCTCCGCCGAAGGCCTCTGAATGCGCTCACCCCAGTTCCCTCCCCAGAGGCGCTTATTGTGTGCGCGCGTCACGCAAACTTTGCACACAGGAATTCCCCGTTTGCCTGCAAACTGTGCGGACCAGTCGGGAAGAGTGCGCAGAGCAGCAGCCTTGGGGGAATCCCAGGAAACCGCTGAAGGGAGTCCGCGCGGGTGCAGCCTCAGCTGTCCAGGAGGCTGAGGCAGGAGGAAGAAAGTCCGGGCCCGGCCTAGGATTGAATTATTGCGACCCTGTCCCAAAATAAAAATGGGATGGGGGTTGTTGTTGTGGATGTGTCTCAGAGCGAGGACCCCGGGTTTATTGAAAACCAAAGACGCCGAAAGTAAATCACACTTTTACTCTTGGGAAAACAGCTGGGTGGAACACGAAATCCAAAATGAATTCCAGGAGCACAATTCTGCGGTGTTTAGCTGCCCCCCTAGTTTCCCCTTCTCTTTCGACGTTTTCCAGACCTCGATGCAAGTGCGCTAGGGGCGCCCCCCACCCCGATGTACTGCGCGGACCCTGTGCCGCCGGTGCGCGGGGAGCGTAGGCCGAGCCCACCTGCGGAGGAGACCGCGCCTTCCCCACCCCCCGGCGCTGTGCCCCGGAGGCGGGGAGGGGAGCTGCCAGGTCCTCGTTCCTCCCGCGTCTCCGCGCCTCGGGCACGCGGTACCCACTCATCCAGATCCCAGCTTTCTGCACGGTGAAATGTACGTGTGTGCGCGCGTGCGTGTGCATGTGTGTGCTAGATCCGTCTCGAAGACCTGGACGATCACCACTTTTAAAGACATCCGTAGAAAAAAGCACAACGCAGTTTGGTATTAGAGGTGGACAGAAAAACGCTGCCGGTGCGCCCCGCAGGTCTGAGGAGGTCTGCGGCGGGGGGGCGGGGGGGTTGTGTCCCTGCCCTGAGCGCACCCGGCTCCCCGGCTCCCCGGCTCCCCGGCTCCCCGGCTCCCCGGCTCCCCTAGCGCAAGGGGTCCCTGCTCTGCAGGCCTTGTGATCGATAGGCACCCGGACGGCCTTATTGATGAGGTGCGGCCCGAGGAGGCGCAGACTCCGTGGCGCTCAGGGTCAGTCTGGCCTCGTCTCGCCCCGCCCTTGCCGCCCCGGCCTCTAGGTCGCAAGGCCGGGCGCCCCAGCGGATCTCCGCCCAAGAAAGGAAGGCGCCGCGCCCCTAGAAGCCAGAGGGGTCCCGACCCACACGGCTCAGTCCAGCCAGGAGCCGCAGGGAGCAGAAGGCTCCAGGCGGAGACCATCCGGTTACAGAGCATTGGGTGCCTTTATAAAGCGACAGATAAGATTGGCAGGTAAATAAAACCAAGCACATCTACAGACAAAGCTTTGTTCCTTTCCCATTTCCTCACTGAGCGAATACTGTTCTTACTACCGCGAAACGGACTTTGGTGGCCTTGCTAGAGCAGATCAGAAGGGCCTTGTCCTTCCTTCTCACCGTCTGGGTTGTCTCCCTCCTGGCTGCTCTGCTCTGGAGGGCTGACTGACTGGGAACTCCTGCCTCACCTGCCCTCTCCACGCTGCGAGGCTGGGAGTGCAAAGCTCTTTCGCTCAGTAAAAATTAAGGGAGAAAACACAGAAAACAAAACAAAACTGTGTCTTCCACTTTAGGGGCCAGCTATGGACAGGTAAGGGCGCTAGGTCAGGTTTTGTTATGACCAAAGAGTGGACAACAATGAGGTATCTTCTGTAGGGTATGCAGGAGAGCAAGGCAAAGACTGTGACCCAGGCTTTCTGGAGTGTCACTCAGCCTAGGAGCATCAGGACAGAGGCCTCGGCAGGTGGCGGTGGAGAGGAGTCATCGGTCCAGTTCCGTGCCACCTGCCACCGCCACAAAACCAGTGCTATCACAGAGCAGGTTACTTCTCTGAGCCTTAGTTCTCTGTCTGTAAAATAAAGAGCCTGGCTTGGATCATCTCCGTGGTCCGTTCTTACAATATTTAGTGACTTGAAGCTCAGATCTGAATGTGTTCCAGGGTGAGAGGCCCATCGGAACCTATGTGCTCAGAGGCTTGGCCTGCTGATGACAGTGGCAGTCCCTTCACCTGGCAAGCATGCTCTGAATACCAGGGAACGCCGGGTGTCACCGAGCGCCAGGCTCGGTGCCAAAGATGTTTCGTGAATTGCCTCCTTGATCGGCACAATCACTCTATTTCTCCCATTTTTCAGGTGAAGAAAAAACATGAGTTGCAAATAACTTGTCCAGTGGCCAAGCCCACATTCAAGGTCAACTCTGGATGCTTGGAGCTGCTCCTCTGAGAAAAGCCCTGGTTCTACCGGAGACAGAGAAGCAAAGAACAGTTTTCTGGGGGAGGAGTGTGGCTGAGTGGTAGCGTGCTTGCCTGGTGTGAGGGAGGCCCTGGTTCCATCCCTAGTACCACAGAGAAAAGCCAAACAATTTTCTTCTTACACAGGCTTTAAAAACTTTTTTTTTTTTTTTTTTCTCAGTACCATACCAGGCAAGCACTTACTCCACTGAGCTATTTCCCCAGCCCAGGCTTTCAAACCTTTCATCCCCTTCCAGAGCAGGTCCTCTCTGGTTCCACAGCATTTAACGTTTCTCTGCTTGTCTGACTGTACCCATTCCCTTCTGTAAATTTCTATCTCCTTGAGGGTAGAAGTCCTACTCGGATATCTTTGTATGTTCCATAGTTTTTGGTTTGAAAATTACCTTGAATCAGTTCAGAAAATTAGAGCTCCTAACCTCCTCTCTGAGAACACACTACCTGCCAAGGACATGGTGACACACACACTCACAGCCCCTGTCCCTGTCCCTGTATGTGAGCAGGAGCTCATGTGCAGAAGACATCCCGTGATGCCTCATCAGCACCTTAGCTGAGTCCCCTGCTGGTGGGGTGACCGTGGCCTCAGTACCTTTGGTCTACTTATCAGCTGTAGCTGTGAGGGCCCAGGGGGATTCTGATCCAATTCACTCATTTTCGAAATGAGGCCCCTGGCACCCAGAAAGGGATACAGACTTACCCAGAGCCACTGAGCCATTGATTGTGCAGGCCAGGGTAAGGCACCCTGAGGCCCAGGGCACAGCTTGACTTCCATGTCTCCATGGGCGTGTACAAGCTGCTATCTCCCTCCATAAATCTGAATCCCAAGGCCAAACTTTCCTCAGCATGGTGCAGTCACTAGGGTGAGAGGATTAGGGGTAAAACAGCCTGTCTCAGAGTAGAGCCTGAGAGCCTGGGAACCTGGTAGGACACCCAACCCTAGTAGGTTGGCCCTGGCCCAGCAGGAAGAGGGGATGGGAAGGGACCAGAGGGTGTGGTACAGAGTCAGGAGTGGCAGGCACTGAAAACACAGACATCCCATGCCCCACTTGGACTGGGGAGAAGCCACCTCCACGGGGACACCAGGTCTCTATCGCATCTCCAGATCATCTTCCCAACTGTCTTGTGGACACTTAAGACTCCAGGGATCAAAATGGAGAGAGCAGAGTGGGGCAGCGTGCAAAGCACAGGGCTCTGGATTTGAATGTTCTCATTCTTGTTGGCTAGGGTAAGCCAGTGTCTTGGGCTGCCCGAGAGAGGGTCTGGTAGGAGGGTGATTGCCTGGGGATTGCCGGCCCCATATACACACATGCGGAGGTCCCTGTAGTTATCTGAGCTACTCAGACTCACCCAGTCTGTTTCCTGTCCAGAAAGTAAAGAGTTCAGAGTGTGTATCTGCTGAAAACTCAGACTTCACTCTGGACAGTGCATTCAGTTTAGGGGTACGGTCTGCAGACTTGAGGGGCTAGGGAGGGCCGTAGAGGGCCAGCCACAGGGATGGAAAGAGCAGGAGCCCTGGGCTCATCTGGGTCCTGGTTTCTTGCTAGGGGAGTAGAGAGCAAAGTCATTTATTGGATTTGTAGCTGCTCTGCTATCGACATTGAACTTTGGGCCTACGGTCCACCATTGGCAATCTGGACTTGATAAAAAAAAAAATTAAATAAGTTAAACCAGCCCTTTTGAATAGCAGGTAAGAGTTCATTAGGGTTGACACCCACCCCCCATCAGCAAGCCACCCCCAGATTTGATGCATTCTCAGCACCTGTTACTGATCCTCTAATTACTGTTGGGCCCCATCTTCTCTGCAGCCTTTGCTTGAGCCTCTTGGGATTTTTGGACAAGGTCCTTCAGTAGGGCCATCAGTTCACTGGCTTCTTTTCTGCCTGACAGGTTGCCAACCCCCTGCTCCTGGTAGAGGTGGGGACAGGGTCTGGGCAGTTATCCTGGGTGGGCGACCAAGCCCTATACTACAACCTTGCTGTCCTGCTTTCCCCAGCAAGGGAACAGCCCCTGCTGCCTCTGGGCCCCTGCAGAATGCATATCCCACAGGCTGGAGGGTTGAGATCAGCTTATGTGCACAGCCTGGCTCCCTGCCTTTTATTCTGTGAGCCCGTTAAGCTTAGGAGGTTTCCACTAGCTGGAGTCATAATATACATATATATATATATATATATATATATATATATATATATATACCCTCATAAGACTTTCTAAAAGCCCCTGTAGTGCTCTGCACACAGCAGGTACACAGAAGAATAAATTAGTGAATAAAAACATCTGAAGCCCAAATGTAACATTCTGGGTAAGAAACTGAAGTGCAAATAATTTTCCTACATGTTTGTCTTTTCCACCTCTCACAGACCACAAGCATAGGCTCACTGTAAAAACGCAAGGCTGTGTAAGCCAGTTTATTTTCACTGTTTTGATCTTGCATGCATGGGGGCTCTTGAACTGGTACTTGCCTCACTTTATAATGTGCACCTTGGAGAGGCTGAATGATAAATGAGAGACAAATAATTCCTTATTGCTACTTATCTGCCCTATCTATAAACTAGTGTCAGCATTTACTCAGTCATGTTTCAAGCTGTGCCTGGTATACTTATTAACCTGCTTAAAATAAGCCATAAAAATGGGCAGTTCCTTCAACTAATTTTTAAAAGTGGCAGTGGTCATGCCCACTGGCTCAGGCGTGACCTCTGGCAAATCATTTAACCTCCCCAAGCCACACCTTCAAGCCAGCTCCGGGAGCCTGTCACTCTGTTGTTCTTCAATGCCATTTCTGGATGAGTAAAAGCGAGTACCTCATCACATGTATTAGAGCAACTATAAAGCAGTTCATAAGTTCATGAATCCTTGGCAAGTCCCTGGAGGGTGGGGGAGCCACTCTTGGCTTTCGTTAATTACAGCAGGACATCGAAGCTTAATTCTGTTACTTATTAGTGGTGTGACCTTTGGCAGTGCACCGTTTCTGAGCCTCAGTTTTCTCATCCACGAAACAGACATGGTACTCTAAGAACACCTCCACTGCTACCCAGAGGGTTGCCATGGCAATCCGATGTGTTATCTAAGGAAAGCACTCGGATACATGCTACCTGGAACATGGTACCCATTGTTGCTGATTCAGGGACGAGGGGGTCCAGTCGTTTGTCCATTAATGTGGCTTAGAGCAGGCCCCAGGGGGAAGAGTGTGTAACTTCCCTCACTCTGTTTTAATGAGAGGTGGAAATGGTTTAAAAGTTATACAAGACAAAGCAACTAGGATGCTTCTTTGGGTTTTTGGGTGTTTCATACAAATCTGTGCCAAGTAGCTGTTATTGGAAGTGCTGAGTGGAGCAGTGATGAGAAAAACAGCCACTGTCACCTTGAGCCACAGACCCAGTGACCAGCAGCTGGAAGAGAGAAAATCCTTTCTGGGGGTGGTGGGCCTGGAAGACACCTGCCCCTCCTCGCCACTGTCACTCAAACCTCTTGCTCTGGGACGCAAGCCTCCTGCAGCAGGGGCATGGATGGTTCAGGCTCCATGCTCTTCACAGATAAGAGTACAAAAACTGGTTGTTGCTGGGGCTTTGGTTGTAGAAGATTCAGGGAGCACAAGTGTCAGGGACTTGGTGCAGATGACTGCGGTGCCCCAGCTTGTGTTGCAGAGGGAGGTGCCATGCAGAGCAGAGATTCGTACTGCTCTGCAATAACCTAACATTCTGCAGTTTGTAGCAGGCTGTACTAACAACCTTTACTAACAACCACAGCCACACAACAGAGGCTGACGACTCCCAAGTTTCTTTAAAAAAAAAAAAAAAAAAAAAAAAAACAAGCATAGAACTTGGAGAGAGAAGATGGGAATGGTATTTACATCCCTCACTGTTTTCAGAATGCAACTTCTTTGCTAAGTGTTTCTTGCTAGGGAAGCTGTCCTCATCTCTTTTCTGATATCTTCATTCACTGGATAGGATGCATTACATCAAGATAAAGACAGTGCAAGATCTTTTGAAAGTTACTTCAGTTTATGATGTTTTTTTTTTTTTTTTCTTCTTCTTCTTCTTCTTGTGGGACCGGGGTTCAAGCTCACAACCTTACACTTGCCAGGCGGACACTTGTGCCACGGAGCTATCTCCCCAGCCCCCAGTTTTTGTCTTTTTGAGATAGGGTTTCGCTATGCAGTTCAGGCTGGCTTTGAGATCACTTTGTAGCTGAGGTTCGTCTTGAATTCACCATGATCCTCATGCTTCAGCCTCCCAAGTCCTGGGGTGGCAGGTGTGCTCCACTGTGTGGAGTGCTGCGGAGGGGCCCTGTTGGCATTTCTTCGTGCACGCTGTCCCCCAGTTCTGTCCTCTGTCCCCTCAACCCTGCACATAGCTTGCAAGGTGAAAGACAGCTTTAGTCTCTAAAAATGGCTACTGATTTCCACACAGCAATGGCAATATCAGTCTCAGACATAACTCCAGAAGGCCACATTGGGGGTGCCCAGCTGTAACCCCAGCATTCTGGGAGACTTCGGGTGTAGTCCAGGGCCATGGCCCAGGGTGGGGTCTCCAGCTGAGGTGTGGCAGGGAAGGACTGCACACTCACCAGCCCTTGTCTCTCAATTCCTCTGGCCTCCAGCTGAGCTGCCACTCAGGCCTTCAGGTCTGAACGGGCTCACTGCGTTTGTTGGCCGCCCGCAGGTCCTGCTCTTCTCTCTCATCCTTCCTCGTCTCCCAGGCCATCAGAGTAATCAGCCTTCCTGGCAGCTGGACGAGCACCTGGCCCTGCATTCCTGTGTCCTCCTGCCAGCAGAGGGGCTGGGTGCCACGGAAAAGTTACAAAAACGTGGACTCTTGTTTTTGGTTTTAGAAACATTCAAGGTTGCAAGTAAGGTTGGAGACAACTGGGTGTCTGGGAAAAGACTCGAGCCTGGGGCAGGAAGTCCCTTTGGAGCGAACCCCTCGTGTTAGCCTTCAGGAACTTCTCCAGCAGGAAGCAGCATTCCAGTTGGAAGAGCCTTGAGCTGGGATTCTCAATCCGAATTCCCTTAACTAGATAAGAGAAACAACAGCCACACAAATACTAGGAAGCCCCTCCCTCCCTCTCTCCCTCCCTCTCTCCCTCCCTCCCTCCCTCCCTCCCTCCCTCCTTCCCTCCCTCTCTTTCTCCCTCCACCAGTTGGTCTTGGATCTACTCAGTATTTCCAATCTCCCTCAAAATATCTCTGCTCTCCGGTTTGAAATAATAGGAGCTCATTGTAGTGCATTTGGAAATATGGGAAAGCATAGCAATGAAAACAAAGCACAGTCTTCTCACTGCCCGCCCTCAAAGAACTACAGTGAAAATTTTCTCTCTCAACAGGATTTCCAGTGTGGTATATTGGGCAATCTACTTTTTATTTAAAAATAAATTATGAGGGATTGGGAGTATAGCTCAGTGGTACAATGTGTGCTTAGCATGTACAGGCCTTGGGTTCAATCATAAGCACTAATGAAAAGGACACAAAATAAAAATTAAAATACTTTGTGAATCTTCTTTATGTCATTAAGATGTGAGAATGGGTAGGAGCCAGGGTCTTGCTACTTAGTCCAGGTAGTCCTGGATGGCCTTGAACTCTCCCTAAGTAGTCCAAGCTGACCTTGAACTTGTGATCTTCCTGCCTCAGCCTTCTGAGCACTAGGACTACAGATGTGTATGCTTTTACCCACTATCATTAAATGTCTTAAGAAAACATCATTTCATGACCATGTCATGAATTTAGCATAGTTTATGAAGTACACTGTAATTGTTAAGAGTTTAAGTTATTCTCTATTCCTTGCTAAAATAAGTGCATTTGCCAAGGTGTCATTGTTAAATTAAGTTCTGATAACTAATGTATCTTATAAATCTCAGCTTATTTGCTTAGAACATATTTCTGTTACTAGAAAAAGTGAAGTTAAGATTTGGATACTTTTAGGGTTTGGGGTACACACTGCCAAAACACGTTCCCAAAGGTTGTAATTAAACCAGCAGTATTCCATTTAGGGTGAGATACTTAAAAATATATGTGCCAACTTGTCAGGTAGATTTCTGCCTCTTATTGGACATATAGTACTTAATTTCTGAAGAGTTTTGAACTTAAAAGTGAAGAAATGAAACAAGGGCCGGCAAGATGGTCCAGTGGTCTAAAGCGCCTGCTTAGGAAAGCTTAGGCAACCACAGGGACCACTCACTGTTCAATCCCTGATCCCCAATCCGGATCCTTGGCACCACATGCTGTGCCAGCCCCACCCCCAGGGCAGGCTGAGCTGGCCATAAGAATAAATAAATAAATAGATAGATAGATAGATAGATAGATAAATAAAATCTTTTAAAAAAAAGAAATGAAACAGAAAGTCCAAGACTAACGACGTTTATGTCCAGAGGAGCCCAGCATACCATGGAGGGATGTACTATCCTGTCAAGGATGAAGGAGTCTTCTGTGTGTTAAGGTTCATGAGGATTTGAAAAATCATGACAGCAAAGCATAGTGAAGTAATCTGCCCAAGATAACACAGTCAGTAAGTAACGGAGGTGGAGTTCGAAGCAAATTATTGTAACACTGGAATCTAGACTCTTACACTGAATTGGTACAATGTGCACCTAGATCTCATCAGATCTAAAAGGCTTCCAGAACATTCTTTGTGATAAGCTTATTGTTCCGAGATTGTGTTTTGTAACCTCAGATTACAAGGAGCTATTTTATCTTTGAGAAAGGTAGTATGCTTAAGGATGAAGGCGCACATTTCTAGAATGTGCTAGAAAGAGAAATAGACTAGCTAGTTCAAGGTCACTCAGAGTGTCCCGACTATGTTGGGACCAACCCAGGCTCTGGAAGGTGCTCTGTCTGACCAGGAAGCGCATGTCCCCTTTGAGCAGCTGGAGAAGCCTGGCTTGGCTTAGGCCCACAGTGCTGTGACATTTGAAGAGGCTCAGTGCCCAGCTGCCTTGGCATCTCCATTGGTGGGCAAGACTGTGGGGCTGGGCACAGCTGGGCTGGAGTTTGGAGGCTGAGCGGCTGGATGTGAGAAGGCAGTGACCCTCAGCCCTTGCTCAGGCAGGGAGCTGAAAGTCAAACGGGACACTGAGAGGTCACAGTTATCCGGAAGGAGGCTTACTCCTGAGGGCAACCCACTGTGTGTGTGTGGGGCACTATCTTCCTCTAAGCAAAGACCTTCCAGTCCACTGGGCCACGTTCCAGTAGGAAGCTCTTGAAGGAAGGAGCTTGGGGTTCCTTTCGGGTTAGAGGGCAGAGGCAGGGGCTGGCTGCTGGGCTGTGGGGAGGGATTCCTGAATTGAATGGAAGTTAGACCAGATAACCTCTGCAGCCCTTCCACTCCCCAAGTCTCCATTTGTATGTCTAGGGGGAGAGGAGTGAGCAGTCATGGGGCTGAAATAGTTGATTTAGGGTCCCGCCCCAGTCACCAGCCTGGTCCTCATCTTGGGCAAATAATTTAACCTGTCAGTACAAGGCACAATGCCTGGCTCAGGGAAAGCTTTGTAAATGTTTGCTAAATGAATGAATGAGTGAAAGAATGGGTGGATGGATTTAGGTCTCCCATGCCTCAAGGAATACTGGTGACCGTGCCACTCTTACAGAGCCCTTGCATTGCAAGGAACGTCAAGTGTATTATACTTTTTAAGAGAAAAGAGATTCTTATTCCTTTCTACACTGACAGTGGGTAGAATTTCACTTTACCGAGCTTAGCAAACTGACTTGAGCGGCGAATTCGAGTCTACACAAACGCATTTCATTAATTCCGTCGACCCCGCCGCACCCTAGCGCCGCCCTCCTCCTCCTTGGCCGAGGATAAACGCCGAGGTCTAATGGATTGTTCTAGCTGCTGTCCAGATTAGATAGCGGCCCTTTCGTTATCGCGGCTGGTGCAAAACCCAGCGGCCACCACGCAGGGAGCTTTCTGAGACAGCACCTCGGGAAGGCTGGGGACCCCAGGGAGACCCTAAGACGGTGGCTGAGGATAGAGTAGGGAGTCCTTTTACCTCGCACCCTCCCCAAAAGCAAATTCTCTTCACTTCCCCAGGCAGGTACCCCTCAGGGTGCGGGCTGAGCTCTGCTCGGTTTCAAGGAATAGCTGTAGGACTGGAACTCTTGTCAAACTCTAAGAGGCCAGGAATGCTGGGAAAAGCTCCCTCCTTCAAAATCCGAACTGGCCCTTGCCTTTGCTCAAGCAGGGACCACTACATCCGGGGTCGGAGAGCCGGAGCTAATTCCCAGCCTCCTTTCTGAAATCCCCACCCTCAAACGTTTACATCTTAATGGTCTTGCTTCTTAAAGTTTCATTAGCATTTTTAAAAAGGTTTTTGTTTTTCCTCTTATGGGCTAAATTTTGTCTGCAATCATTTTCTGAAAGCAAAATCCTTTGCTATTTTATTTACAGCATGACATAAAGATTGCTCTGTATGATTTAACAACAAATTCTACATAAAACAAATAATAAGTACTCGGAATTATTATCTCCAAGGAAAGACTAATTGTTCTATCATTATCAAGATAAAATTACTGTGATCTAACAGAAAACAAATAAAATCTTAGTTGGCGAACAAGCAAAAGTTATCTATACCATATCAATTTCCTGTTAAATCTTTGGAAACCCGAATATGCAATGTGGCAGGATAAATCATCTGGTTCAGTTTGGTACATTTCCATAACATTTAAAATCCCATGATTTTGAGAAAATCAATGTTGATAGTCATCTATCCCTTGAAAATTGATTATGTGGTATTTATTTAGAAGTGGAAATATAAAAAATCTCTTAAGGGCAAACAAGATAATTACATTGTAGTTTAATAGTCAAAAAATAAATTAATCTACCAACTGGAAGGGTTTTGATCGACTCAAACAACCTTAGGAATAATTTGTGTATGTAAGTATTACATAATAAAACGAATTTATTATAAGAGTCAAGCCCTCCAGCCAGACAGGAGATTTAGAAAGCTGAGCGCCCATTCGGGAACATCCTAGCTCAGGAAGTGAGCGCCCTGCTGCTCTGCGAACACAAGCCAAACAGGGAGGCAGGTAGAAAACAACGAATTAGCTGAATATAGAACAAAGGAGGGGGGAATTTTCATTAATATAGAAGAGGAAAACTCTGTAATAGAATTAGGTGAGAAACCAGAGGGAGGGGCGACAGAGGAGAGGAGAGGAGAAGAGAGAAAAGAGAAGAGGAGAGGAGAGGAGAGAAGAGAAGAGAAGAGAAGAGAAGAGAAGAGAAGAGAAGAGAAGAGAAAAGAAGAGGAGAGAAGAAGAGAGAAGAAGAGAGAAGAAGAGGAGAGAAAACGAATGACAATCCCCAAGAGCAGCGGGATGGGCGGAGGGGTGGGGAGAAACAGTCTCAGAATCAAATACGAAAGCATCAGCTGGTGCTGGGGGGAGCTGTGTGCCTCCTGGTGGTATCTGCTAGGGGCCGAGACAGTGGCTCTAAGGGTCTGCGAGGCTTTTCCTTTTTCTTTATTTTTTTATTATTTTTTATTTTTTTGATTTGTTTGTTTGTGTGACAGCGTGCCATTATGCTGCCCAGGCTGACCTCGAGCTCGCAGGATCCTCCGGCCCCGGGCTTCTGCCCCAGGGCTGGAATAGCAGGAGTGGCCCCCACGCGCGGCTGGGAAGACTTGAGTTCTTGTGCGAAGCTGCGACGTGTCGGGCTCAGGTGGAGCACGAAGTAAAAAGCAGCTCCGCGGCTCGAGAAGGCCGGGGAAGCCCGGTGCTCCTGGACACGTTCACGCAGGCGGGGGCTGGGCTGGGAGAGGCTCAATTTCATGGTCCCGACCTGCTCCTACTAGGCGGGGATGGCGACAATTCTCCCTGAGCGTCCCCCAAAGCCTGCCTGAGGAGGGACCCTGTGTGCTCAGTGGTGGAGCCTGGGGTGGCCACGACCCTCCTCTGCGACGCAGAGGTCTCTTAAGCGGGGCGCGGAGTCGCCGTACGTCCTGACTAGGGACACGCGGTGGTCGAGTCTGGGCGCAGAGCTCCACCCCAGGTCCCCAGATGAAACCCACGGCCTGGCGCTAGGAAGCCGTACCGAGGCCTCTCGGCGGTTTGGAGGTGGCGCTCAGCAAGGACTGGGGACAGGGACCCCGCTGGGCGGTGGCAACGGTGGGGTGACAGACAGGGTCCCGGGGGCTCGAGGTTCCAGTTCTCGGAGGCAAGCATGGGGGTTCCCCGCGCACCCAGCGTGCCAGGTCCAGGACCAAGACCTCGCGCCGGCCCGCAGCCTGGGCTTCCGGGCTCCCGGAGCTTGGCCCAGACGAGGTCCCTGGGCCTCGACCGAGAGAGGAGAGCTGGGCGCGACGTCTGTGCGCGGTGACCCGGCCCGCGCGGCGCCAGCGGGGCTGAGAAGCGTCGGCCGCCGGCCCAGCGCAGCGAGGCGCAGGCCCGGCTCTGAGACTCCCAAGGAGACAGCCGTCGCCTCGCAGCCCGGCCCCCGCTGCCCCTCGCGCCCTGGCCCCCTTGGTGTCCAGCACCAGATCGCGGGGGGGTGGGGGTGGGGTCGGAGACAGGCGGCGGCGGGGTCGCCGGACTCCAGATCCCAGCGGGTCGCCGGGCCGGGAGGCGCTGGGGAGACCCGGAGTGTACCAGCCTGGAATGATGACCTTCTCGTGGCCACGCGGGAGAGAGACGGACACGAGCGAACGTGCGAGCGTGCCCGTCAGCGAGTGCCCCGATACAAGGACCTCTGAGGGGCCGAGCTCAACCTTCTTTCTCATTTTTCTCACTTGGGACAACTTGCGTGTCTCTATGGGGAGTGCGGAGGCTTCCGGGACGCCCCACCGACGCCCCTTGCAAAACGTTTCCCTCCCCTCGGCAGACTCGTGGCAGGGCTCGGGGCTCCGTGGGGCATCTTGAGGCCGCGGCCTGCTAGCCGGGGTCGCGGGTGGGACCTTTCCCAGGGCGGCGCCCTGCGCCCGGCCTGGCTCGGTCCCTCTCCTCGGTCCCTTTCATTTCTCCGACAGCCTCCAAGCCGCCCTCGGATCCCACCCCGGCTTCGCAGCCTCCGGCTGACGCCGCAGCGTTTATTGACCTTAGATGGCTCGCGGGCTTTATCAGGGCCTAGGGGCCCCCGCGGCGTCTCCACCTTCCCAGGCGCTGCGGGAGCCCTTTTTAAGATTTTCTGCCAAATTCCGTATCCCGGAGTCAGACCCCAGAACGTACAGAGAGGTCGTCTGCAGGCGCAGGGTAGTGTACATCCCGGACAGGGTCTAAACAAAGGGTCGCGGATATTTGCCTGCAGCTAGCGTTTATCTGGATAATTCAGGTGAAAGTACCCCCCTCAATTATTCGGATAATTGCCTCGAATCTCCACTTGGAGCTGTGTTTACACAATGGGAGATTGATGGCTTGAGTTTCTTTCCTCTGTGTGCTGCCCGGGCCCAATCCTCCTCCTCCACCGCCTCCTCACTGTGCCGGCTCTGCACCTCTCTGGACTTCACACAGGCCAATGGCGACTTTCCGTCCTGTAAATCACTCCGCAAATATAACCAGGCATTAGAAAGCCATTGGAAGTAGGCATTTTATTGGGTTTGAGGAGCAGAACAGGGATAAAGAGCCACTTAGTAACGTTTCCGCAGCACCAAGCACAGAAAACTGCCGGTGGGACTTTTCTCCCTGGGGTTCATGGCGAGAGACATTCGTACAACACAAAAGGACGCCAGTGGCAAAGGCTGCGAGTGCAAGTGAACTTTGTGAATAAAAAGGAAGTTCATCGAATGGGAATTTCGAGTTTCTTTCTCGAGGATGATTTATGAAAACAACATCAGCAGAGACAGAACATTAATATAACTATGCAATTATAACTATTAATATAAAAAAGTCCCACAGCACAGGCCTCTGTCAGCTTTCCACAGTAAGGCTTCCACGCTATACAGATCGATATTTCCCTGCTTTTCCCCAACCTCTTTGAATTCCTTTTACTGTTTGAGAATGTAAGGAGTAAAAATAGCAGCTCTGAGGAAAAATGAACAAGGAGTAGGAAGTCAGGGAGTCAGGAAAGAACAGTGGAAGTTTTGGAACAGATCTGAAATCCATCCGGCTGGAAGTTGGCTGCCCGTGGCAGGAGAAGGCAGGGAACTCACAGGGAATGGCTTTCCCGTTTAGAGCCAGTATTTGTAGTAAGGGCACCAAGCCCAAGACTAAACCTGATCCCACCAGCTCCAGAACAGCTCCTGCTAGTCTTCCAGGGCCTAGGGAGTTAAAAATGGTGCTGTTTGTTTCCAGCCTTTGGGCAAGGGGAAGAGGCAGGGCCTCTCTGGCAGGGAGCAGTGTTTCCCACCATCGGAGCTGGGCCGGCTCCCTCCTGGCCCAGGCATCTCAAAGCTGCCCCTGCCCCTACCTTGGTGCCTCCTTTTCTTTTGGACTCATCCCATTTCTCAGCTGCAAATACAATTCAAAATTCAGCTGCTCACCCTTGGCTTTAGAGGAAGGAGAGATCTAATTGGACTCATTTGCAAAAGAGAACCGGCCTAAAGCATATCCAACCCAGAGCCTAGGCCGCCAAGTTCTTCCAAACTCTTCCAAGCATGTGGTGGCGTTGGGGTGGAGATGTACCTCTACTCCTACCCACCACTCGCCTGGCTACCGAATAAATGAAAACGAAACTCCACACTGTGCCTGGCTGGCTCTTGGTTGGCCAGCAAATAGGCAAAGAGACGTTTCAGATCCTCTAAGAGCTTTTCACTAATGCAAGGCCACGGGAAACACAGGCCACTAACCTAGCTCTGACAGGCCTGGGAAGGTTCACAGGAACTTTCCACTGAAGTTCTTGAAAGAACTCCAGGTGTCCACAGCCACACCGCTCTGGATGCCCAACCTCATCTTAAGAGGGCCCCAGGAAACAATGCAACTTGGGTCTTTGATATTTAGTCAAGTGTGCTCAGTTTCAGAGGAGGTATTTTCCCATCTGGCTTTTCCTCGAAAGACCAACCGCCTTGTCTATTTCTGACTTCTGGAGTGGGCCACTGAGTCACAAAACGGAGAAGCTAAAATACCAAGCAATGCCAGAAAGAGAGAGAACTAAAGCAGACTGGAAAGACGGGCCTCTGTGGCTTGGCCTTGGAGGATCTCACCCTCTCTCCCCTCTGCAAAGGCCCAGGCCTCCCACAGGGCCTCCTTGCAGCTGGGCTGGCGCTGGTGAGGCCTTTCCCTCCCCTCTTTCCCCTTCATCCCTCTCCTCAAGGCCTCAGATCCATGAGCTTCCCGGCCTACCCGCTTTCCACCTCCCTTGGCTCCTCCCAACCTTCCGGCAGCAGCAGCAGAGCCACCTGGAGGGCCAGCATGGGACTCACCCAGGGTGAGAGCAGTGTCCCTGAGCACCTCAGACCCAAGCCTGGCGGAGCGAGCTCTCAGGGGCAGCAGGGGCCTGGGCCTGCCTTCTTGGCCGTCCTCAGTCCGTGGGAGGGAGGGAGGGAGTCCTTGTGAGCCCTGTCTTCCAGCTCCCTCCCAGCAACCAGCTTCCCTCCAGAATTAGATAACAGGAAAAATAGATAAGGGAAGTGGTTCATTAATTCAGCGAGCCCTGCACATGGGTTTTTCTTTTTGGTATGTGTGGAAGGGGAAGGAAGAAGTCCTGCTGGAGAATGAAGCCCTGGTGAGGCATTCTTAAAAAAAAAAAAAAAAAAGTCAGCGTTCATAAGGTTTCAGAGAAAGGTGCTTCTCTGGTCTCTGCTCAGAAGGACCCCAGAGGACCGCAGCAAAGGTAAGGAATCACCGTGTACACGGGGGAGTGCTCAGTCACGCCAGCCCTGCTTTCCACCAGCCAGGAAGGCTGCTTTGCAGTATTTGCTTACGTGGTGCACTTGGGCAGAAGCAGCTGCAGCAGCTGCAGCAGCAAGAAACAGGTTTTGCAGAGCGCCACTCACTAGCCTTCTGGGATTCCTTCCAACAGGGCCAGGTAGACAGATTTTGCATTATCACCCAAGTCAGTAATAGAGCTGAGAAAAGTTAGGAACACGCTGCCCAGCAGGAAGCGGTGGGCCCTGGTTAGAGTCCAGATCATTGAATTCTAGTCCAGTAATAAAGAAACCAATGGAGTCTCAGGATAGAAAGAGACTTGGGAATTCCAAACTTCCACACGGAGCAGGAATCCCCTGCCAGAAGACTGCGCTGTTTGAATACTTCTGGAGATGGGGAGCTCATTCTCTACGTGCCAAGGATGTGCAGCCCTGTTGGCCTCCACATGACCCGGGACTATAGCCCCAGGTACACAGAAAGGCAGGCAGGGAGAAAAAGCCACAGAGTGAGGTGAGGAACCAGGCAAACAGATCTCTCCCTATCTGGCCGCATGCTTGCTTGCTTGCTTGGCTCGAGTCTCCTCCTCTCAGGCCTGGCTTTGTTTAGGCGAGGCCTCCTTATGTAGCCCATTCAACAAGAATAGACACAGTGCCTTTCTCTTTTGATGTAGTTTTGAGCTCCTACCCTCCCAAGACCCTCACAGCAATCTCTAAGAGGAAAGGAGAGATGAGCTGTTGCCTGCAGGGCTCCAGCAGGAATCTGGGAGGGGAAAGAAAGGAACCTGCAGACACCAGAGAGCTAACAAACGTGGTAAATGAGCGAGAGCGCTGGGGGAGGCCTGCAAGAAAAAATGAAAATACAGGAGGAGCGTGCCAACTCCTCCCTTCCAGGGACGCTGGCCTGACTCGCTCGCCAGTGATGGATAAGGTGTCCACACTGCCCTGCCACCTGCAGACTTTCTGTCCAGCTCCTGCAGCACCAGCTCCTTAACATTCCTGAAGAATAAGCCCCGCAGGACCAGGGTGGGGTGCACGCAGATGCGCAATGCTGACTGGGTGACATCTCTGCCCAGGGCCTTGCCATCGTCACCAGGGGTGCGCCTCGCTCACTCGAGGGTTCCTTTTGTAGAATTGTTGTCATTGCAAAATGTACAAAGCATCAACTTTGGCACTTCGATCATTTTTAAGGCATAGGCCACTGCTTCCGTGGTGTGCTCCCAGCTCCGTCACTCAGCTCCAGAATCCCTTTCGTCTGCTCTACCTGAAACTCTGCCCACTCCACACTGTCTTCCTTCTCTCTTTCTGTTCCATGGCAACAACTGTGCTGCACCCCTCCCACCAAGGGAACGCCACGTGTCCTGCAAGGACCCACCCATCTAGCTGCCTTCCAGCGCCACCTGTGTCCCACCTTGTCTCTATGAACTTGCCTGCTCTAGATCCCTTGATTCGGTGGAATCAGACAGAGTGTGTCCCTCTGGGACTGGTGTAGGAGATGTGATAAAAATAAGGTGAATGGGTTGGGGAGGCTTTTGGGTTAGCTCAGTGGTTTAAGAGCAGGTACCAGCAGTCCCAGTCAGGCACAGGGAATGGTGGTTCGATTCCCAGACTTTAAGGCAGCCTGAGCCTGCAAAAAAAAAAAAAAAAAAAAAAAAAAAAAAAAAAAAAAAAAAAAAAAAAAAAAAAAAAAAAAAAAAAAAAAGTGAGTGGTCTATTATGGTCTATTATTGTAATTTTTAATGTATTTGGTATAGTGTCTCACTATGTAGCTCAAACTTAGAGTGATCCCCCTGTCTAAGCCTCCCCAGCACTGGGATTACAGGTGTGCGTTACCACTCCCAGTCTTGGTAGTCAGCTCAGTGTGGCCTGTGGTGCTGAGCACTGAACTCCCAGTCCCTGAGCTTGTCTAAGCAGGTGCTTAGTCCACTGAACTATCTCGTTGGCCCTAAATTTTTTTTCTTTCCATTTAATTCAGGGTCTACAGGGTCTCACTACACAGACCGGACCCATCCTGATCCTCCTGTTTCAGCCTCCCAAGTGCTGGGATTACACGTGTGCGCCACCATGCCCAGTCTCAGTTGCCATCTCAGCATGCCCTGGGGGCAGGACCAGCACTGTAGACCAGGCATCAGACCCCCAGCCTCTGCATCTGCCTAAGCAGGCACTTTAATCCTCTTAGCTATCTGGTCAGCCCCGTAACTTTTTATAAAATGATCCCCTCCAAAACACTCCTCCCTGCTTTAAATACACACCATGGATATGTTTTTTTCAAAGAATGCGCTAATCTGTCCTTTTTGTCACTTGCTGAGGCAGCTCTGGGAGTCCTCTTTGCTATCTCCATAGCACTATCGTGACTCCTTAGTGTACTGAATCAAATCAAAACATTTCCTATTCATAGTGTTTGTCACTTTGCAGAAGAGCCTGAAGTCATACAGTCTCAGGACCCATGAACAGGACGGATGAGGACACACGCCTCGTGTGTCTTCGTGCCTGTCTTCCCATTGCGTGGCACTCAACAGCAGTATTTGTTGTAGTTTTGATCACGCCTTATAAAGACAGTCATGAAAGAGGACTTTCAAGCTGTGTGGGAGCACAGCCAGCGCAATGGGACACAAGGGTTTGGAGCAAGGGGCAGTATTTTGAGGGAGATTGATGGCAGCACGTCTTTTACTGCCCTACAGTTTTTAAAAATGTAAACATCCATCTCATGCTTTGATCAGCCTTTGTGTTTCACTTAGAAATGTCCTCACTGCCCACCCATGTTGTAGTAATGTCAGAATTCCCTTCCTTTTTAGTCGAATGGCCCTCTAGGTGCAGACCATGTTTACTTATCCAGCCATCTGTGGAAGGACACATGGAGTGTTCTCATTGTGTGACTGGTGGAAATAATGCTGTCATGGATGTGGGTGTGTAAATTCTGGCTCTACTTCCTGCTTTCAATTTTTTTTTTTTTTTTTTTTTTTTTTAGCCTATATTCCCCGAAGCGGAGTTGCCCGACTGTACGGTGATTGTGTATGTACTGGGTTGGGTCACTGCTGTTTTCTCCACTATATGGAGTGTTGATCTAAAATTTGGGGAAGAGATCTCCATCCTCCTATGTAGCAAGTACTGAAAGCAGTGACTTCTACTTAGCCCAGTTGGAGTCATCCCGAGGGACAGATTGTAAAAGGCAACAGTTTTGCAGTAGGGAGGAGATTACAACATGAAAGTCCGTGGAGAATTGCACTGGAGCAGATCCCAGTGGACTTTGGAATCCAGAGGCAGGAGCAAGAGGACCTACTCTTGACTCACAGGGCTGAGATCTCCTCCCCTCAGGTCTTCACATGTGACCACATGGATCTGGAGTTCTCAGTGCTCTCAGGGCCCTGAAGATCCAGAAAAAAATACAACTCATAGAGAACACATTTTTGTGTTCCAAAGCTGAGAATAATGGCTTCCTAGCATTAAAGACACTTGGCATATTTTCACTTCTCTCTAGGTTTATGAGTGATTTTGACAGGCAGAAGGGAATCTGTTTGGGTCCCTTATGATTCCAATTTTCCAATATGTCGGAGAGCCTGCAACTCGGCAGCTCTCAGCCCTAGCTCAGGCCCTGTTGGTCCAACTGGCCAGTGGGGTGCCCAAGGGGGTGGAGCTCAGGGACTCTCACCTTCGGGGTGTGGCAGGGCTCTGTGACAGCCAGAGAGCCGGTGCACTGAGGACACAGGTGGGGAAGGCTGCTGATGACTGGCTGTGCCTATGCCCAGGAAAGGCCACTTGTCACCTGTGCTCCTTACTTGCCCCCCTGGATCAGAGTCAGCCCTGGGCTGAGGGTGGAGGTGGTGTATGGTAACACCAACCAGAGCTGGGAAAACCACATTCTGAGGGAGCCAGAGAGAGCTTCTAAGGAAGCCATTTGAGGTCGTCTTTTCCTGTCCTTTAAACACATCTACTATTCCAGATGCAAGTTTTTTGCCAGATTCGTTGTGTGAAAATATTTTCTCCACATCTGGACATTGTCTATACGTCTTGTTGTTAGTACTAGACACTGAACCCAGGGCCTTGTCCCTCAAGGTTCTACTACTGAGCCACAGCTCTGTAGGGTCTCACTGAGCGGTCTGGGCTGGTTTTGAGCGCGCAGTCCTCCTGCCGCAGCTTTCCAAGTAGCTGGGATGGCAGGTGTGCGCCACCATGCCACGTCTTTTCCTCTTGAGAGCCTCTTTCACAGAAGTTTACATTTTTTATGAAGCCAGATCCACACGTGTAAACATCGTGCTGTTTCCTAGTGGAGGGGCCTGAAAGAGTAATAAAATCAGAAAGGTACAATAGATACTGTGGACGGGACAGAAACCGCTCAAAGGGAAGGAACGACTGGGGTGACTGGGGTGAAGGAAAGGAGAAAAGGAGAAAAGAAAGAAGGAAGGAAAATATGTGTGTATATACTCAGGCTAGCTTGTAATTGTACTGGTGATTTCTACTAGTGTATCGCAAGGAGCAGTTCATATTTAATTTTTTTCTTGTTTTTAATTATTTTGACCAACTTTTCACGCCTACATCTGGTAATCTGAACAACTCATATGGAGATAACAAAACGCCCTATATCAACCATTCCTATCCTTTTGTTTAGTGTAATTTTGTATCATTTCTAATTTTTTTTACTATTTTTTATTCTCTTTAAAAAAGAATTTTTCTGATACTTAAATTTCTATGAATCTCAGTTCATTCATTTTTTTTTCCATTATGGCTGTAATTTTGTTTTCATGTATAAACATTCTTTACCAAGGTCTATGTTGTGAAGACTCTTTTCCGAGTTTTGCACTGAATGTGGAAATCTATCCATTTGAGTTAGTTTTATAGAAAGTGTAAATTTAGGTTGAAGTTTACCTAGGCTGTACCTCTTCTATTTTTTCAGCACTGTGTCCAAAAGACAAATTGAATGGCTTTTTCAGTTGGATGGCTGTGTGCATGTGGGCCTATTTTACGGGTTTTCTGTTCTCTTCCTTTATCTATTCACCTGTCTCTAGACTAACCCTACACAGCCTTAGTTGCTATACTGATAGAATCTAATTTTATTGTTTTCCAAAACTGCTTTAGTTATTCTAGTTCTTTGCCTTTCTACATAAATTTCAGAATAATCTTTATTGCATCTTCAAAAATTCTTGCTAGGACTTTCCATTAATAGCAGTGACCTAAATATAAATTTGGGGACAAATTGACATCTTCACAACATCAAATCTTCTCATCCATAAACATGGGATGTCCCTCTATTTCTTAAATCTTGGAATTCTTTCACTAGAATTTTGTAGTTTTCTGCATACAAGTTCGATACATATTTTGCCAGATATATAGTTAAGAAGCTAATTTTTGAGGAATTGTGTGTGGTACTATATGTTCAATTATAGTTTATACGTATTCATTACTATGATATAAAATACAATTTGTTTTTGTCTATTGGCGTCTCCTGCAGTCTCGCAGATCTCGTTATGTCAGGAGTGTTCTTTGTTGGTTCTTCGGGGTTTGCTAGGTATATAATGGTGTTATCTCTAAATAGGTGTCCTTTGCTTATTCCTTTAAAAAATCTGTATCTTTTATTACTATTCTTTAAACTTGTTTGGTTATTCTATCTGGGACTTCCAGCTCTCTGCTGAATAAAACTAGTGAGAATGGAGATTCTTATTTTCTCAGTCTTGGGGGGAGTGTTCTGCCTTTCATGATTAAGTATAATTTTAACTGAATTTTTGTGTCTTCTGCCAAGCTGAGAAAGTTGCTTCTATTTCCACTTGCAGAGTTTTTGTACAAATGGTTGTTACATATGTCCAAAGCCTTTTTTTTTCTGTACCAGTTGATAGGATCATGTGATTTATCTTCCTCAGTCGGTTAATGTGGTGGATCCCATCAACTGATTTTTCAACATGGAACCTGTTCTACATGCCTGGAAATAACTCCTGCTGTTGATGGTGTATAATTCTTTCTGTTTATCGCAGCATTCTGTTTGCTAATACTTTGCTAAGGATTTACATCTATGTAAGTAAGAGATACTGGGCTGCAGTGTTCTTTTAGTGTATTAGTCTGATGTTAGTTCTTCTGTAAACATCTGGTAGAACTCACTAGTAACGTTATATAGGCCCAAATATTTCTTTCTTGGGAACAAGCACAATTTTCTCACGAATTATCAGGCTAAGTTTAGACTGGCAAGACAGCTCAGCAGAATAAGTGCTTGCTTAGGCAAGCACAGGGACCAGGGTTCTATCTCGTGCTGTTCCAGGGACTGAGTCTGGGCTGGTGGCGCACGCCTGCAATCCCAGCCTGGGCAGGCTGAAACAGGAGGCTCACTACGAGCCTGAGCTGTCGACTGTGTCGTGAGATCGTTTGCCACCCCCCAAATACACTCAAAAAGAAAAAGTTGCAAGGCTATTTCAATGGCCTGTTTCACAAAAAGGGAATTGTGCTAGTTTGTCCTTTCTGAGTCTTTGATCTGTGTGCCCCGGGTCATTAAAGTGATGTGTGTAGAGTTGATCACAGTATGTCCTTTGAAGGCTCTAGAGCAGTGGTTCTCAACCTTTCTAATGCTGTGACCCTGCAATACAGTTCCTCATGTTGTGGTGATCCCAAACCAAAAAATAATTTTGGTAGCTACTTCAAAACTATAATTTTGCTACAGCTATGATTCGGAATGGCTTTAGGCAACCCCTGTGTTTTGGTTGTTCGACCCCCACTGGGGTCGTGACCCACAGGTTGAGAACCGCGGAAGTGATATCACACTTCACTTCTAAATTTAGTAATTTGTATCTTTTTTTTTTTTTTAATTCAGTTTAGATAGAAGTTGGTCAGTCTTACTGATCTTTACAAAGAGCTAACCCTCCATTCCCTTTCTCTTTTCTTCTGTGGCATGGGGACTTGAACCCAGGACCTTGAGCATGCAGTACGCATACACACTCTGCCTGCGAGTTATATTCTCCAGTAGGAGTCTGGTCTTTGTTTAAATTATTCTTCTTAATCTTTACGTCTTCAATTTCAGTGATAATTACTCCCACTCTTTTCATTTCCTTCCTGCTCTTATTTTTCTCATTTCCGGAGGCAGGAGCTAAGAGTCGATTGAATACTTTTGCTCCTTTCTAATATAATAAGCACTTCATGACAAGTTTTCTTCTCAGCACTGCCTATTTCTTTAAAAGGTAAAATAAATATGAGAAAATTTCAAAACAAGATAATAGGGGGGGAGGGCTGGCGAAATAGCTCAGCAGACTCAGTGCCTGCTTAGGCAAGTGCAGGGACCTGGTTTCAGTTGCTAGCACCACGTGTGGCCTCCCACACACATACACATCTGGCCAGCCACCGAGAGCCACAGATGGAGAGGAGGCTGAAAACAGGAGGATCACCACAAGTCCAAGCTGTGTAGTGAGACTCCATACCAAACACATTTGAAAGAGAAAGGAAGAAAGAAAGGAAGGAAGGGAGGGAGGGAGGGAGGAAGGAAGGAAGGAAGGAAGAAAGAAAGAAAGAAAGAAAGAAAGAAAGAAAGAAAGAAAGAAAGAAAGAAAGAAAGAAAGACGAAAATAAGAAAATAGGAGGGGGGCTGGGGAGATAGCTTCATGGTCTAAGTGCCTGCCCGGCAAGCTCGAAGTTCCAAGTTTGATCCCCAGGTGTCCCACACCTGCAGTGCCTGCCAGTGCTGGGGAGGCTGAGACAGGAGCACCACTAGGAGGCCAAGCTGTGTAGTAAGACCTTCTACCAAATAAATAAGTGATTAAAAACCGAAAAAGAGAATAAGAGAGTAACAATGATCAAAGCACTGTGTATTGATATTTTTAAACCAGTTACTCAGAGTACAAGATATCAGCACTTAATTGTCCAAACAATCTCAGTATTAGCGTAAACTTCTTTTCAGTGAACTAAGAGAAATTAGTAGTGTGACTATCTTACCTGCTGTGTATTTTTTTCTGTTTTTGTTTCTCCCTTCCCTCATCCCAGTTTCTTTTTCCTTTTGAAGTTTCTCCCCATGTGGTGATATCTGTTGTGCATTTTGATTCTTATTTACTCTTCAGCTTCACAGTTAGGGAGCCGAATTGTGCTTGCACATGCGTATCTTGTTTATTTCACCTGTGAGTACCATCTTCAGTTGTACCCATTTACCCACAGAAGTCTCCAGTTTGTCCATCTTTACAGCTGAGTAGTACTCCATCATATAAAAAGGTTGCATCTTTATCTTTATCCATTCCTAGGTTGGTGGGCCTTTGGATTGTTCCCAAGATCTAGCTATTACAAACTGCCGCTATAAACATGGATGTGCGTATATCACTGTGGTATGATGTTTTCAGTTCTTCCGGGAAGAAACCTAGAAGGAGTATAGCTGGGTCAAATGAGACCTCCAATCCTAGTTTTTGAGGCACATGATGTCCAGAAGCACTGCTTTACTTGTATTACTCAAATTCTGTTACCTTCTGCTTTCATTTTCATTCATTTTGGGGTATTTTTAAAAGGTGTCCTGAGATGATATCAAACCGTGGATTTATTTATTTACTTTTTTGTGGTTGGCCCAGCCCACGCTGGGGGCAGGCTGCCATGGCATGTGGTACCAGGGATTGAACCACTTTCCCTATGTTTGCCTAAGCTTGCCTAAGCAGGTGCTTTAGTCCTCTGAGCTATCTCACTGGCCCCAAACTGTGGACCTAGAAGTGCTCTGTGTATTTTAGTTTGCAAGTGTATAGGAAGGAACTTCTCAGTTATTGATCTGCTGTTGATTCCTTGTTGGAGTTCGTGGTCAGAGGACATACTGTGTAACTGTAGTTCCTTTAAATATGTTGAGCTTGCTTTTATGGGCTGAGAATTTGGCCTATTTTAGTTCTGTAACATTGGGGATAAATGTATTCTGTTCCACAGGGGGGTGGGGTGTTGTATAAATTGATAACTGTATCCCAGTTGTTGTTGTTATTCCTAAGTTCCTTTATTTACTTTCTGAGTTTCTGCTTAATTTTTCTATCAATCATTGATAACAGAATGTTGATACTCAGACTGTAGTGGTCTTTTTTTTTTTTTTTTTGTGGGACCAGAGTTTGAACTCATGACCTTGCACTTGCCAGATAGGCACTTGTGCCAGGGAGCTATCTCTCAGTCCCTATTCTTTCTGTTTGATTAGCTTTTGGCTCACATATTTTGAACCTCTGTTGTTTGGTGCATGCACATTTTGACTTATTTATTTATCTATTTATTTATTTGTTACAGAGTCTCACTGTGCCTCTCAGACTTGCAGTGATCCCCCTGTCTCAGCCTTCCCAGTGCTAGGATTACAGGTGTGCACCACCACGCCCTATCTCAGCAGCTGACTCAGCACTCCCAGGGCTCTGGGGCTGGGGCAGCCTGTGGTGCCAGGGATCAAACTCAAGTCCCTGCACTTACCTATGCAGTAGTTCAGTCTGCTGAGCCATCTTCCCAGGCCCTATTGTGTCTTCCTGACGCAGTGTGCCTTTTGTTGGTGTGTTGTGTCTTTCTCTATCTTTGGTAGTTTTGTTTGTTCAGAAGTGTATTTTATAGCATATTTATATTGCCATCCCTCTGATTTCTTCTGATTGATGTTTGCATGGTATGTCTTTTGTCATCCTTTCACTTTCAAGCTGTTTATGCTATTATATTTATTTTTTATAATTTTATTTTATTTTGAAGAGTAAAAACAAAAGCCAGAAAAACAAAAACAAAGACAGCAACAGGATAACATACAACAATACATGTGTTACAGATTTTTGAAACAAAAGTAGCTGATTAATAATGATTGATATATTGTCTACTTTTATTGTCAAATCTGTTGCTCAGATTAACAGATATAGTTATGCAAGATGGACATATGATTGAATATTACTGCATGCTTTCAAGAAATCTTAAATTTTTGTTGTTGTCTTTTTCTTTTATTACCTTTTTCTAAAATGTTTTATTTATTTATTTATTTATTTATTTTTTCTTGTTTCAGAACTTTTGTTTATTTATTTATTTTTATTTTTATGGTCAGCTCAGCCTGCCCTGAGGGCAGGGCTGGCGCAGCATGTGGTGCCGGGGATCGAACCGCGGTCCCTGAAGCCGCCTAAGCTTTCCTAAGCAGGTGCTTTAGACCCCAGAGCCATCCTGCAGGGCTCTAAAATGTTTATTTTAGAGAGTAGAATAATAATTGATATGAAATCAGAAATGGTACACATTTAGAAGACCAACATGACAGGTATTTGAAGCCTGGTTTTTGTATTACATATTGCTGTCCTCAGTATAGTTGCTTAGTTCTCAGGTAGCAGCATAGAGTTAGGTAACATGAGAATCCTACACATTAACTGCTATTTTTACAGATTAACTGTATATCTACTTGTATTTCTTTCTTTTCTTCTTCTTCTTTTTTTTTTTTTTTTTTTTTGTCTTTTTGAGACAGGGTCTCACTATGCAGTTCAGGCTGGCCGTGAGCTTACTTTTGTAGCCCAGGCTGGTCTTGAACTTTCATTGATCCTCCTGCCTCAGCCTCCCGAGTGCTAGGATTACAGGTGTGCACTACCATGCCCGGCCTTGTGCACCCATGTTTATAGCAGCAGTTTGTCATGCCAAGTCTTGGAAGCAACCAAGATGCCTATGGCCTGAGGAATGGATGAAAAAGATGTGGTGTTTTTATACAATGGAGCATTACTTAGCAATGAAAAGAGACAAACTTGAAGCCTTCATAGGTAAGTGGATTCAACTTGAGGCTGTACCCATAAGTGAATTAAACCAGACCCACATGTGTAAATATCATAATATCATATTGTCTCCCTAGTGGTTTTTTTTTTTTTGTCTTTTTGAGACAGGGTCTCACTATGCAGTTCAGGCTGGCCTTGAGCTCACTTTTGTAGCCCAGGCTGGTCTCAAACTCACATCGATCCTCCTGCCTCAGCCTCCCGAGTGCTAGGATTACAGGCGTGCACCAGCACACCTGGCTCTGTCTCCCTAGTGTATGCTGCTATATTAGAAATGAGTTTCAATATGGCACAGAATTGACCCTTCCTTCCTTCCTTTCTCTCTCTCTCTCTCTCTCTCTCTCTCTCTCTCTCTCTCTCTCTCTCTCTCTCTCTCTCTTTCTTGGTACTGCAGGTTGAATTGTGGCAGGGCCTTTACACTGAGCTACAAAACCAATCTACTTCTTCTATTTTTATTTTGAGATAGGGTTTTGCTACATCTCTAAGTTATACAGGCTGGGCTCTAACTTGTGATCCTCCTGCCTCAGGCTTCCGGAGTGCTAGTGCTGTAGCTGTGTGCCTATACCTGGCTCAGGGGCAGGCTTTATTACCCACCCTGTCAGGTTCTTTTAGTTAATGTACCAGGACCATTTATATTTAATCCAATTATTGATGCTTTGGGACTTTGCTGGTCTGTCTTATCCCTGTGCCTCTCCTTTCATTAATTCTTTTTCTTTTCCTTTTTCTTCATCTCTTCTGTTCCCCATTGCTCTCCTCCTTCTCTTCTTCCTCCTGCTCCTTCTGTTTATTTTTATTTTTATTTTTATTTTATTTTTATTTTCTTGTTTCAGAACCTTTGTTTGTTTATTCACTCATTTTTATGGCCGGCTCAGCCCGTCCCGAGGGCAGGGCTGGCGCAGCATGTGGTGCCGGGGATTGAACCGCGGTCCCTGAAGCCGCCCAAGCTTTCCAAGCAGGCGCTTTAGACCACTGAGCCATCCCGCCGGGCCCCTCCTTCTGTTTTCATATCTAGATGTGCTCTTTATCTGCCTTCCCCTGGATTATTTGGCTATATTTCATTTTATTATTTATTTTATTTTTTTGTGGGACTGGGGTTCAAACTCATGACCTTGCACTTGCCAGGCAGGCATTTGTGCCACAGAGCTACCTCCCCAGCCCCTATTTGGCTATATTTTAGAACTGAAATTCGCTGTCTCAACAGTGCTCTGACAGCTCTGCGTGCAGCTTTTCCAGTTGGGGCCGCAGACGTCCAGTGACTGTACCTCTAGTACTGGCATTTTACCAGCTGGGATGATGTATAGAAATCTAAATTCTGTTTCTTTACTCTATTCCACTTCTAGTAAATTATTTTGAGTATTTCTTTCACATATTTGAGACTGCAACAGTGTAATAATTATTGTTTCAAATATCATTTTAAAAATTGAAGAAGAGAAGAGAAGGAAACCTATTGTACTCCCCTGTATTTTCCTGTTTATGGTGCTGTTCCTTCTTTCCTGGTGTCCAGGATGTCTGCTCGCATTAAGGTCTTTCCATTTAGAGAATGACTGTTAGCCACGATTTTGAGATTGGTCTTTTTATAACAAATTTCCCATTCTCTCCCTCTCTCTCTCTCTCTCTCTCTCTCTCTCTCTCTCTCTCTCTCTGTATTTGGGACAGTGTTTACAAGGTCTCATTATTAGGATCATACTCCTACTGATTCTCCTGTTTTCAGCCTCCCAAGCTCTGGTATTACAGGTGCACACCACCATACCCAGTCTCAGTTGTCTGCTCAGTGCACCCTGGGTCAGGGCCAACACGGCACACCAGGAATTGAACCCTGGCTGTTGCACTCTGCTAAGCAGGTGCCTTAGTCCTCTGAGCTATCTGGCTGGCCCAAATTCTTTGTTTTAATTAATTTAATAATCTTTTTAGTTACCTTCATTCCTGGGGAATATTTTTCTGAATAGACTTTTTTTTTTTTTTTAAAGAATTTTGTTTTATTTTCCTTGTTTCAGAACTTTTGTTTATTTATTTATTTTTATGGCCAGCTCAGCCTGCCCTGAGGGCAGGGCTGGCGCAGCATGTGGTGCCAGGGATCGAACCGCAGTCCCTGTAGCTGCCTAAGCTTTCCTAAGCAGGCGCTTTAGACCACTGAGCCATCCTGCCGGGCCCTGAATAGACTTTTAGATTGACAGTCTTTTCATTTCAGGCCTATATATTATGCAGCCTATATATTATGTCTGCTGACAAATTTATTGTCATTTCAGTTGTTTTTACTCATATGTCAAAGGTTGTTGGGCTAGGGAGATAGCTCAGTATAATAAGCACTTGCCTGGCAAGCGCAAGGGCCTGAGTTTGATCCCTCGTTCTGAAAAAAAGGTTGTCTTTTCTTATCATTAATTTTTCTTTTGTGGGACCAGGGTTCTAACTCATGACCTTGCACTTGCCAGGCAGGCACTTATGCCACTGAGCTATCTCCCCTGCCCCTAGAATCAGCAATATATTATAAATATCAGTACAGAAACCAGGTGATTCAACATTCAGAAATAAATTAGTAAAATATAGTACTCAGTGAAAGGAAGGAAATTATATAGTTATGTTGCACCAATAGCAACAAAAGGGTATTAAACCAAATTTGATCTCCTTTCCTGATTAAAGTAAATAAATCCCTCAAAAATTACAATGGGAGGATATTTCTGTAACATAATAAGAATATCCACTTCAACTCAAACATTACCATTAAGTGCACCACTTTGAGGTACAAATCCATTCAGCTTGAATGGTACAAAGGCAGCTTTGTTTGTTTGCTTATTTATTTATCTATTTATTTTTTGTCTTTTTGAGACAGGATCTCGCTATGCAGTTCAGGCTGGTCTTGAGCTCACTTTTGGAGCCCAGGCTGGTCTCAGACTCACAGTGATCCTCTTGCCTCAGCCTCCCCAGTTCTGGGATTATAGGCGCTCACCACCACACCTGGCCACAAAGGCAGCTTAGGGTGGAATAAAAGACAAGAGTTCTTCACTGTTGTCCTGCAAGGTGACCCCATGCAATAATACAAGATAAAGTGTTTTTATTTGTAGTAGCTGCGAGAATCCAGTTTTTCTTTGCGGATGCTTTCCTAGTCTGTGTTTATGGTGTGCGAAGGCAACACTGCCCTGGGATGTCGGTGCCTGGCCAGGACCCCCTTCCCTGCCTCACTGCTGGGATTTCCTGTCCCTGCTGACCGCACAGAGCTGCCAGCGACATTGACATCGGCTTCTGCTGTAAGGGTCTGAGCACTGCTAATTTCAACCTTTCCTTTCCACTGCCTGACTTACCAGTCCTACCTGCCTCTGTGGCTCCTGCCTTCATGATACCACAGTGCCATCTTGCTGCCTTTTCAGACTTAATTCTCACGTAACAATTCTGCTTATTAAATTACTTTTTTGAAATGACTGATGTGTTTATGCTGCCTGACAGTGCCTGGCTGGCACACAAACTCGGAGGTCAATAGTAGTTGGTGGTAAAGTGCGCGTCTTGAGCAACTTGCCTTCCTACCAATGGTAACTAACTAGTCAAGCAGTACAGTGTGGTTCTGCTGAAGCTGGCAGCCTAGACACGGAGGCCGCTGCAAGTGTCCTGAGATCAAGGGGTGAGCTGTGTGTTCTCTGGGACAGTTTGCAAGCAGTGCAAGTGTCCTGCATAGGGCTGCCTGGCCTCAACCCGGCATCCTGTCCCAGACTTTGCGGGAGCACATTCCAAGAACCGGAACTGCAAGTAAGCGCGTGTTGCAGAGAAGGAGCTCAAGAGGCCAGGCAGGAGGGAGGACCCCGGGAGCACGTCTCACGCCCACAGCACCCATTCTGCCCACTGCCTTCAGACTCTAGGCTTCTTACTTGTTTTGCCAAGTCTCTCACACATCCTGACTCAGGGATATGTTGGAGCCTTCCCACGTCAAAGCGACTCGTGACTAAATGACAGGCGGTGGAGCGCATGAGGCCAGCGACCTCAGAGGCTGGGCACGAGGAGCGAGGCTGAGTCAGTGTCTTCTGAGGGCAAAGTTCCTTGCAGAAGGAGCGTGAACCCTGCTCCGCTGTGCAGGTCACGTTTCCTGATGGCCCTGTGGGGAGTGTCCTGCACCCGTGGCCCTGGTCATCGTCACAGTGCAGCCCGTTCTTGATTGCTGAGGAGTGATACCTAGGGACTTCTACCCCCAACCTGCCTGAGTGAACGTGCAGAAGCAGGGGTCTCAGGGTCAGCTTTTACATCCTGAAGGTGGGGACAGACTGGGTTTGTGGCTAGTTATCCCAGAAGGATGACATGGGGGAGGAGTGAGAGGAGGGGTGGCTTTGTCTTTCACATTTTATATGCTTTTTTCTTTTGAGGCAGGATCTTGCTATATAATTCAGACTGCCCTTGAATGCATTTTGTAGCCCATGGGGCCTGGAGCCCACAGCAATTGTCCTGGTTCAGCCTCCCAAGTGCTGGAAGAATAAGTGTCACAACCTGTCAGCTTATGTACTTCTGTATAGCTTGCAAAGAAAAGTTCATGATGAAAAATGTACTATTTGCTAATGGCCCACTAACCAAGGAGTACCGCGAGGAACAGTTGCAAGTTAAACACTCCTGGACAAACACTTGCATTCATTGTCAAACCCAACAGTCTCCTTCCTCGTCCTTCCAGGGTGCCACACCACGACCCAAGGGGCACCAGAAGCTACTCTCCGTGACATGCCCCAGCCATCTATACCTCTGATAAGGTTTAGTTTATTATTAGAAATTAGGGCTGGGGCCCTAGCTCAGCAGCGCAGAGCTTGCCCAACAGATACAAGGTCCTGAGTTCAATTCCTGGTTTAAGAAAACAAAAACAAAAACAAAAAACCTTTAAGCACTGCTTGTCACAGGTACTGGAGGTGCACCGCCGCAGCCTGGGTGGCGACATATTCAGCGATGCTGCCTCCTGTTCTCTCTCAGCTGCTTCTCTGGGTGGCTGAAAATCCTGTCTGAGAATCTCATGTTTCAGGCTGGAAGGGCGGCCTCTCCTCCCCTGAGCTCCATCTATAGAGAGGGGGCAGGGAAGGGACCTGGTGCATCTTGGGCAAGTTCCCTTCCCTCCAGGAAAGAGGTTTCAATTTCTTTTTTTTTCCAATCTGGAAAGTCAGGCTCTCCCTGGGGTCCCTTCCAGGTGTCATCGATTACCTTCATGAAGCACATCATAAATAAGGATCATGTGGACATAATTCCTTGTAAGTCTTTATTTAATCCGCCAGCCTTCCTGCTGGAAGACGGCTTGGTGTAAGGCAGGCCGTCCATCCTCGTGATGGGCGTGTGGCACTGCGTGTCACTCTCTCCCAGGTTGAGAAACTGAGTCCAGAGGTGTGGGGTGATCGAGTACAGTTTGGGCTCCTTATCACGACAGCCCGGGGTTTGGGCTCCCAAGTGGGGCTGATGGATAACAGACAACAGCTGGGTGGAGCAGACACCAGCAGGCAGCTTCACCCTGATTAGGCAATAGCCCCGTCACGTTTGGGGAGGTTTGTTTTTGTTTTTGGTGCCGAGGACCGAACCCAGGGCTTCCAGCTTGCTAGGTTAGCATTCTACCACTGAGCCAAATCCCCAGCTCTGCCCCGTCACTTTCTAATGCCCACTTCATCCCTCTTTGCACCCCAAACCATGTCTTCAGGATGTGTCTGTGAACAGACCTTTGGAGCCCACACACACAAGCGCACACGCACGAACGACAATTTGGTCACACCTCAAGCTCAGATAAAGCCCAAGGGAGCCTGGCAAAGGATCCATAGATAAAAAGTCCGGTATCTGGGCAGGTAACACCCAATTACAACAGAGCAGTGTTGACTTACACTTTTTCTTATCAGGGGAATCAGGTATTCGTGTAAATCAGAAAAGGGTTTGATGGATGCCAGTTCATTGGCGTCTCCAGCCAACGGACAGGTTTGGTTAAACAAAATATATATTCTCCTTATCTCTAGTGGCGACTATCGCTGCAACTCCCGTCTCCCCTCTACTCCTCCAAGCTCTATAAAGACGAGGGCCTTATCTGAGTTTGTAAGAGCCTCATGTCTCGCAGGGGCTGAGCTAAAATCACTCTGACAGCGCTGCCGCAGCTCAGGCCCGGTCCAAGTCATTTTGGCAGACAGATGATCTTCCCTTATCTGCAATTGTCTTGGCAATAAATGTTCTTTCTGAAGATGTCTGTTTAGTCGACCCCAAAGGAAGCACAGGTATCCCTCAGTGGGAGGAGCCCCGAGGTCTGGAGCCCTACAGACTGTGCGGCTCAAGGGCCACCCCCACATTGGCTGCAAACATGTGCCAGGCAGGGAATGCCAGGAGCAACTGTGCAGCGTTCTGGATAGCAGAAGTCTCAGCTGGGCCATAGAGAAATGAGGGTGGGCATAGGCCTGGAAAGGTGAAAGAAGTCCCAGAAGGGCGGCCAGGAGGGTGGAAAGTGGCTCTTGGTGCTGCTTCTTTAGAAAGAGGATGGGATCCCCAAGACTGCTGCAGTCTGGCAGCTGCGGCCGGGGTGAGGTGGGTCCGTGGCTGTGCGGCCCTCTCCCTTGAGCACTCTGGAGCTGAGCTTGGGGAGAACGCTCCCACTTGGACACCTGAGGTACGGGAGGCAGCAGCACAGGCCTGCTCTGCCCTGCTAGGCTGGACACACTGTGCAGCCCAGGCTGGCCTTGAACTGGTGCAGATCCTCCTGCCTCCGTCTCCTGGGTGCTGGGATGACAGCTGTGTGCCACCACCTCAGCGGCATCATAAGGTGGGCATGGTGGTGCCCAAATATTCTCCCAGCAGTTGGGAGGCTAATGCAGGAGGACCACTGAGAGCTTGATGCCAGCCCGGCCTACACAGTGGGACTTTGTCTGAAAAAACCACACATATACACACCCCTCCTATGTGCTGTGAAAGGGTTACTACAGCCAAGCTAATTAACATATTCATCATCTCATCTATCTAGAGTAATTTTTTTTAACCTAGAGTAATTTTTTTAACCTAGAGTAATTTTTAATTTCCTCCACTGAGAACCACTGTACAATCCTTTCTTAGTTTTGCTTTGTGCTTCTCTATTGAGTGGTAGGGTTGAGTATCTTTTCCTGTGTTTATGTCCATATGATTTTCCCTGGAAATGTCTATTCAAGTCTCTTGTGTGTTTTTCTTTTTTTTAATTGCCAAAGATATTTGTCTTTATTCTTTTTACTTTATTTTTTTCTTGTTTCAGAACTTTTGTTTGTTTATTTATTTTTATGGCTGGCTCAGCCTGCTCTGAGGGCAGGGCTGGCTCAGCATGTGGTGCCGGGGATCGAACCTCGGTCCCTGCAGCCGCTTTAGACCACTGAGCCATCCCGCCGGGCCCCTGTCTTTATTCTTTCAATGCTGGGGATTTCAGGCTGCCAGGCAAGTGCTACCACTAGCTACCTGCCCAGCCCCTGTGCGTTTTTAAATTTTATTTATTTATTTATTTATTTTGTGGCCAGCTCAGCCCACTCTGGGGACAGAGCTGGTGCGGCATGTGGTACTGGGGATTGGTTTGTAGAGATGTTGGTCCCTAACCGGCTGGCTGCGTGGCAGAGAAGCATTGCATAAGAGAAACAGCTTGCAGTGGGCAGCAGGTAGCAAAGCGACAGAGGTCAGCCAAGCCTCTCTGGCTCTTATATCATGTCTCAGCTACCAGGAGTCGGGCAGGGCAGAACCAGTCACTGGACTGATTCAGTAATGGACCGACGTTAATCCTAATACCAGTTGCTCTAGACCCAGCCACTTATGAGAAGCCCACCAGCCCTGAAGGATTTGAGGGACACCTAGGTACCAGCTGTAACATCCACTCGCTGTCCACTGCCAAAACAGAGTAACCAGGGAGGTTCTTTCATTTATTTATTTATTTATTTATTTATTTATTTATTTATTATTTTTTTGTGGGACCAGGGTTCGAACTCACGACCTTGCACTTGCCCAGCAGGCACTTGTGCCTCGGAGCTATCTCCCCAGCCCCGATTCATTTATTTATATTGGTATTGTTTTTGTTTTTTTATGGAACCAGGGCTCAAACTCATGACCTTGCACTTGCCAGGCAGGCACTTGTGCCTCAGAGCTATCTCCCCAGCCCCCAGGAAGTTTCTTTTTAAAAGAGAGAGGTGTATCCTGGCTCACAGTGCTGGTGCAGCAGGTCTGAGGTCACCTCCGTTGGTGGCCTTCTGCTGCAGAGATCTGGGCCATGGAACATATCATGGAGAGTCACAGGGAGTTGGGGATCTGCCCCTTGTCTGTGCTCTGTCCCTCACTTTACAAAGCCACCAGAGCGCAGTGTGGGGCTCTACACTCAGGACCTTATCCAGGCCTCTGGCCTCTTAGACCGTACCCCTAAACACAGCAGCGGGCTAGCTTCCCATCTTCTCGGTACCACTGGCCCAGGACTGGGACTGAACTCCCACAGCCATGGTCAGACTATAGTGTGGGGCAGCAGGCCCAGAGGACCCCTGAGGACCGGCAGGCAGGCTGACAGGCCCCATGTCCGTGCATGTGTGTAGGTGCCCTGAGGAGGGTGTCTCAGGGGCAGCAGTGAGCGGGTATCTTGCAGCCTGCCGGAGTCTCAGAGGGGCGCTGGGCAAAGCTCTCTGAGTGTTCTCCTCCGTTTGCAGATGATGCCTGGCACCCCATGGGGGGTTCGCTGGAAGCAGGCTGAGGCTTTCCTGCTGCTAGAAGGACATTGGGTATGGGCTGGGGGAGGGAGCAGGCCTGGGGAGGCAGGACTTGGGGGCTCTGGACAACTCAGGGGAGTAGGCAGGTGCTGGCAGTTGGGGTGGCCAGTAGGACATAGGAAGGGTCTCGAGGTGTCTCGCAACAGAAAGTCATGGTGGAAGCAGATAAGCCTGGTGAGCTCCGCAGGCCATGCTGGGTAGCTCTCCGTCTGTAGGGTAAAGGTGGCATCTTCGTTGCTGAACTCCGAAGGTGGTACCCTTCCCAGCCTTTCCCAGGAAAAGGAAACACCAACCGCCAGTTATTATTTCTTGCTTTCTAATCCTGTTGTTTTATGATGCTGTAAATGGGGACAGTGGGAAATTAATTAAAAAGGTGGAGCCAAGACAAACAGCAGAGTCCTTGCCCATGTGGCAGCCACAGTCTAAAGGTGCGCCTGTTGCAATCCCGAGGCTGCACTGCTTCTGGAGGCCTGGCACAGCTGCCTGGGATTCCTGGGACTGTCGGGCAGGGCAACTGAGGGTCCACCCTCAGGAGTGACTGACTGGGGGTAGGGTCTCTTATTGGACCAGCGAGGGGAAGGACCGCAGGTGACACAGGTGGCCACAGGTGGATGCTGGCCATTGGGGTAGCTGGAGGGACTTCCATTGGCCTCCTTCATCCTGGAGAAGCAGAAGGACCAGTTTATTGCACAGAGGAGGGAGCAGCAGAGAGGTGGAAAGGGTAGCTGGTGCGCTCTGTGCAGAAGCTTCGGCGGCACTGGACACAGGCAGTGGTAAAGTCCAGGAGCTGCCTGCTGCACGTGCAGTGTGCTTCCAAGCAGACCCGTGCAGGAGGCACCCCTCAGCAAGTCAGCAGACAGTGAACCAGGCGTTTGGAAATTTCAGCATGGCATAGAGATGGAGACCAGGTCCCTTCCAGCACCAAAGCTCTGTTGGAAGAGTGGTCCACCGGAAGGGGCGGGGTGGACAGGAGCAGGTATCTAGCCTGTCACCTGGCAAGAGCTCTCCTAACAGAGCAGGGGACTCAGCACACCACAGCGCTTGATGCTTTTTTTTTTTTTTTTTCTTCAGAATTGGGGATTGAACTCAGGATCCTATGCTTCCAGGCAAGTGCTTATTCCACTGAGCTATCTCCCCACCCTCAGCACTTGATGCTTGATGCATGGATTCTTTTTTTTTTTTAAGAATTTTTTATTTTATTTTTTTCTTGTTTCAGGACTTTTGTTTGTTTGTTTATTTATTTTTATGGCCGGCTCAGCCAGCCCTATGGGCAGGGCTGGTTCAGCATGTGGTGCTGGGGATCGAACCGCGGTCCCTGCAGACGCCTAAGCTTTCTAAACAGGCGCTTTAGACCACTGAGCCATCCCACTGGGCCCCAATGCATGGATTCTTAAAGCCTCCAAATTCAAACTCAGTGACACTGCCCTACATGAAGCGAGACGCTTGCACAGAGGCAAATACCATATCTCTCCACTTCTGCCAGGGCCCCAGCATCCTCAGAAGGTAGAAGGGTGGGTGCCAGGCACCAGGGATGATGAGCAGTTAGTTCTTAGTGAGCAAAGACTTTCCACTGGGGAAGAGAGGAACCGTGTGGAGAGCCGGTCAGCAATGGGAAGACATTCAGGGCCATAGAACCACATGCAGAGAGCAGCGACATGGCAAATGTGCGCGCCAGGACATCCGCCATGCTACACAGTACCCGCAGAGAGTGCCTGTGTGCGGTGTTGGCTCCAGCCTTGACTGGCTTCCTGAGGGTGGATGGCCTAGCAGGGGCCAGGTGATAGCCAACACCCTACTCTCCTGCTCTCAGTGGGGGTCCGTACCTCCAGATCCTGCTCCCTGCTGGGCACGGAGAAGTCCAGCTAGGAACTCTTCATGAGGCAGAGGGACCCATGGAAGCAACAGCCCAGCCCTGAAGGGGGATTTCCCTCTCCAGCCTGTTGCCAGGTGAAGGCCACCCACAGAGCACCCTGCTGTCTGCAGCCTGTCCCTCCCCGGAGCGAGCTGCTCACCTCAGCACCTCAGCACCTCAGCACTCTGGCTTGCAAAGTGATCTCAGCGGTGGCGATCCTCAGCAGTTCCAGAGTTCTGGGCTATAAAACATAGTTGTGCATGGATGAGCAGCAGAGATGTGTTCTGAGCACCGTGCCGCCCGACAGCTCTGAGGGCTCGCAGGCATCACAGCGTCCGTACATGAGTCTAGGGGTGCAGGGAAGCTACCAGAGGTGGCCTCTTGATGCAGCGCAGACACGGGTGGCATTTCAGAGCTGGCTGCTTGGGGAGGGTGCTGGTTACGGAACCCAGGGCCTGGAACACAGGCGGCAGGGCTCTGCCTCAGAGTTGTGTCTTTAGCGCCAGCAACTTCCTGGGCGGCTCTAAATCCAGGTGTGCTCCGCCCTCAAGCCCTCTTGGTTTTTAGTTTGCGATGGCATCTTGCTGACTCGCCCAAACTGGCCTCGAGCTTGTGATTCTTCTGTGTTCCAGCCATAGCGATGTTAGACATGCACCACTGCACCTGACTGCAGAAGCCCTTTCCTTGGTTGTGTGTGTGTGTGTGTGGGGGGAATTGAACCCCGGACCTTGTGCCTACCAGGCAGGCGCTTAGGCTGCTGATCCAGCTCCTCAGCTGTTTTTAATCAGTAGAAGGCATGCCCTCTTAGATGACCACTAGAAACCGTGGCAAAGACCTCAACCAGAAACACCGTCACTTATTATTATCATCAAATCTCACGTGCTGTGCCTGCCAGATGCGCTCCTCTTACACCACTGGCTGTGCAGCTCATGTGTGGCACCAGCACTGTCCCCCCACAACGGATGCATTGTGTTACACCCCTTCATGATCACATGTTAGGGCTGAGGGGAGCTTTCAGCTCCTTTCTGATCTCACGGGTCAGCCCTGCTCGCAAGCCCCATCATGGACCAACTCCTCTTCCATACGCAGGGCTGTAAAAAAGAAGGGGGTGCTGTCCAGCAAACGCCACTCCCTGCCTGTCCCTTCTGTTGGCTCTTTAGAGTGGCATGGTGTAGGAAATGCACAGAGGCCCCTATTCCCCCAGAGTGGACTTTTTATAGGGACACTTGCTGGGGACTGTCCTCTCACTAAGCTCACCAGTGCTACTATGGAAATGCCACATCCACCAAGGAGCAGAGTTTTTCTGTCTGTCCAGTCACCTGCCGAGGTAAAGACCTCTTGGCGGCCTGTGGCTTAGGGCCTGACCTTGTGGCATTGCTGTCAGGGTCAGTGGCCAGCGCTCGGGGCCGGGTGACCTTCAACCCTCTCTGCACCAGGAGCCAAACACGATGCAGCAGGAAGTAGGAAGTCCTCTTGTGTTTATCTTCTGTGATGTGAAACATCTGGGTCCTGGAATCATCCAGAAACTGAGAGTGCCAGAGGGAAGGGATGCTGGGAGCTTGGAGTTGTCCCCTTATCACGGGCATCTGTTGAGAGAGACTGGGAGTCATAGGGGCATCAAAGGAGCTGAGTCTGGGTGCAGACTGACCCTCCCTGGATGGATGGGAGGGAGCAGTGGGCCCAAGGACTTGGAGGAAGTCACAGAAACCCTCAGGACATAGGGTCCCCCCGGGCAGGGATCCCCCCCCCCCCCCCCCCCGTGTAGGTTTTCTCTGAGGTTCTTGTGAGTGACTATCCTCAGCCGTGTATCCTTCTCTGCTATGCATGGCCAGGGCCATCCCTTCTGTTGGAAGGATCAGGGACACCCCACTTCTGTGCCACTTGCGCATGAGGCAGCCTCACCTGTGGCCTGGATGACAGGCAGAAGGAGTTTACCTCTCAGGGCCGCACAGCAAGCACGTTCCAGTGGGGAGTAGGCCACGAGTGTCCTGGAGTTACCTGGACACACACAAGACCACTTGCTGTGTTCTTGGGCCCCGCCATGCTGCCTCCTTCCCCACCCTGATCCGCCGCCCACTGACCACCAACTGGCCGATTGCTCCTGTTTTTCTTCTCCCCACTCTTCCTCTGGTCGGGCTGCCTAGAAACTCAGCATTCTTTTCCTGTTGTGTGCGAGACCAGGAGTGCCATCAGCTGCTGTGGCCTCCACAGCCAGGAGGTGGGGGGGTGTTGGGAAGGACCCAGCGAGGAAGACACCAGAGGAGATGACATCACTGGCAAGACGGGTACCTCAGCCCTCATCCCGCCCCAGAAGCGAGGCTCTGGCCCCAGTACCCACAGGCCAAGCTGTGGTGGCCCTAGGAGCTCACATCCACCGCAATCCAGCTGCCAGCAAAGGAGGCCTGGCCCAGCCCACCCGAGGGCCTGAGCTGTGCTGGCTTAGCTCCACTTGCTCTGACCCAACCATCCCCTGGCCAATTCTGAGCAGTGCTGCATAGAGAGTGAATTCCAAAGCCCTGCCTACTCCGGTCTCCTCTCGTTTGACTACAACGACAGTGACCACACCCCTCCTCACAGCGGTGTGTGACGCAGAGCCAGCTGACTTCCATCTCGGGAAGCCTCAGGTACCACAGCGGCAGCAGTATTAACAGCAGCTGTGTGAACAGCAGCGGCAGTCTCAGTAACATAAACACTAGTGACATTAATGGTAGCAACAGCTAGCGTTTATTGAGCACTTACTGCACCCAAGGCTCTGTTCCAAGAACTTTCCCAGTGTTATCTTGGTGCTAGTGGGCAAGAGCGAGCTCCTGCAGGTCAGTGCTGGGGTGTGAACTCAGGGTGTGCACAGCCAGGCACGGCCCCGAGCACATTCCGCACATGCCCCAAGTCCCACATTCTCCGCAGGAGATGTGTGAGTGACCAAAGAGCAGACACAAAGGCCCCAGCGCCAGGAATCACTAGGGCTCCACAAATGGCGCGTGCAGTGGGAAGCCTCCTTACGTCCCTCAGGGCGGCTACTCACAAGGACAAGAACAAGGAGCCCGAGTGTTGGCAAGGCCGTGCCATGCGGGCCTGCACCCCTGCTTCTGGGCATACTGTGTACCCCAAAGAATCGAGATCAGCATCTCTGAGAGATATCTGTGCAGCCAGGTTCAGGGCTGAGATATCTGAGAGATATCTGCACAGAGCCACAGAGCAGCAGCGCCCATGTCCGTGAGCAGAGATGTGGACAAACACAGCCCAGTCCATGCAGGGTACCGGAATATTATTCAGCCTTCAAAAGGAAGGAAATTCTTTTTTTTTTTTTTTTTTTTTTCTTGCAGTACCAGGGATTGAACTCAGGACTTTGTACTTGCCAGGCAAGTGCTTATGCTACTGGACTATCTCCCCAGCCCTAAAAAGAAGGAAATTCTGACATGCTACAGCATGGAAGAACCTGGGAGACATTATGCTAAGTATTTCCATAAAGAATGCCGCTGCCTCGGCTTTATTTTGTACCTGGATACATCCTGGATGAGGTAGGGTGGACTTGTTCAGTTTGAGCTCTGGATTCATTATAGACTCACTGCATAATTTCACTTATGAAGAATACCCAGAGCCTGCGGTGGGGTCTGTGGGTACCTCTTCCCTACTTTGGGCCTTGGTTTCCTTACACTGGAGCCTCCTGGAATGGGAGCTGGCACGAGGGCAGAGGCCTGGCTCCCCACCCCAGGAGTCTGGCTCTGGGCTTCTGAGGATGGCCCTGGGCCTGAGTGTGAATCCACCTGCAGCTATGCTGCAGGAACACGAGGCGCGTTAACCAACCTTGGCGGTGGCTGTGTCCGGGAGCTCGCAGAGCACTGGGGTCTGAGTCGGACCCCAGGAGCCCTGAGCTCGGCGGCCTGGAGGTGGCCCAGGCTCCCTTGCAGGGTTCAGTGTACAGCCAGCCCAGTGACCCCCTTCTCGGGGCTAAGGTAAGGAGGTGGCAGCCGGACTTCCTAGAACAGGGCTGAGGATGGTGAACCATGCTAAGGAAGCTACCTGTAAGCTGTTTATTGCCTGCCTGAATGACTGGGCAAATATTGACTGGCGGCTTCAGGGTCCCATGAGCTACCTGTTGTTTCCTGGGCCCAGGGGGTGGATTGACCTAGTTTGGGCTCTGGATGCACCATGGAGCCTGACCCTCTCAGAGGAGGACCCAGAACCAGGACCCTAGATGGAGAGTTGTGTGGATGAGCAGGAGAAGACCTGGCAGTGGGACCAGTCTAAGCTCTGCCAGGCAAAGGTTGGCAGGGTTTTGAGCATCGCAGGCTTCCCTGGAGTCCATGTGCTGAGGCCCACAGAAGAGTCGCTGAGCAGACAGAGTGACCCACCATGTCTAAAGTACCCAGCATGCAGTAGGTGCTCAATAAATAGGCATTTATTTCTGCCTGGTCTGTGGGAAGGTGCACCTGCCTTCCTGCCTGTGAAGATGGTATCTATTAGCAGTGACTATTACACAGCCTCCTCCTTCTGTCTCAGACTGAACTGCACCCCACCCCCTTCAAATTTCAGTTCTGACACCCAGTACCTCAGAATATAGTTCTCTTCAAAGGTGGAATCTTTGGAAAGGTGGTGAACTCAAGATGAGCCTTGAACTGCACTGACTGGGATCCTCAGAGGAAGAGACAAGGACCCAGCCAGGCAGGCAGGGAGGCCTGTGCAGGGACACAGGGAGAGGTGAAGCGAAGCCTCAGGAGGTGCCACCCCAGGGCGCCTTGATCTTGGACTTCATCCTCCAGAGCTGAGAATAAACAAGTGTATGTGTTGTGAGCTGTCTGCTCTGTGCTGTTTGTTATGCAGCCCCAGCTGACTAACACATCACCATATCCAGTCTGCTTGGCTCTCACAGATGTTCACCCTCCTCAGGCGACTTACGTACCCTTGGCCCCGATGTCGTACCAGCCTCCAAGACCTGCCTCCCCCTGGCACTGTCCTGCTCCTCAGCCCTAGCAGCTTCGCTGTGTGGCTCCAGGCTGTTTCCTTTCTAAAACATCTGTAGGGCCAGCCAGATAGCTCAGTGGGTTAAAGCACCTGCTTAGGCAGACCCTGCGGCTGGAGGTTTGATTCCCCAGCCTGCAATGCCGGGCCCGTCTCCTGGGTGCACTGAGATGGCCACTGAGACTGGGTTTGATGGTGAATGCCTGTAATCCCAGTGCTTGGGAAGCTGAAAACAGGAGAATCACTACAAGTCCAATCCAATCTGTGTAGTGAGACCCTATATATTCTATATCCTGTAGACTCTGTAGGTCCTGCACTTAAAAAAAAACCTGTGCCAGTGAATTTATGTGGGATCACATTACTTGCTGTGCTCAGATCCAGGCCGTGCCAAGTCGCTCCTTCACTCCCAGTTGCTCCCACAACACCTCTCCTGGTTGAACCTCCTCCCCTTGGTTTCCTCTCTAGTCAAATAGGTGACAAGAGCTCCCTGCATGTGGACGGAAAGTGACGTGCACCCACGTCATAGCCCAGGCCGAGAGCTCTAAACGGCCAGTGCTATGGTGTGTGCCCAAGGCACCCCCAACAGCTGGGGTGCTGAGCGGCAGGCCTTGCAGAAGACGCATGTGTCCCGAGGGCTCTGCCTTCACGGACGGACTCATAAATTCCCGAGTTGCTAGAGGTGGTGGAAACAGGGTGGTGGGACCTGGCTGAAGACAGGGAGTCCTGGGTGCCCGGCTGGGGTGTTTGTCCTGCCTGCTGCCTCCCAGTCCTCTCCAGCCCTCTCTCGCTCCCTCTGCTCCTGGACTGTGCTGCGGCGAGCAGTTTTCCTTTAGCCCTTTGGCCATGAGGCTCTCATTGACCTGAGTCAGTGGCCACGGACTAGAACTCCTCACACCAGGAGCCCGAGGAAACTTTCCTCCCTTGAAGCTGTTTTTCTTGGGTATTTTGTCACAGCCAAAGAAAACTGATTTAGCCCAGTTAGAGCAGCTGTCCTTTCTGCTGTGAAGCACATTACTGCCCGAGGAAATTTGTTTTACCAGTAAACTATCTTGTCTGGTTTCATCGCCTAGTATTGCCTTCCATTCAAAACCAAATCTCCAGGGCCCGCCAGGATGGCTCAGTGGTCTAAAGCACCTGCTTAGGAAAGTTTGGGTGGCTGCAGGGACCGCAGTTCGATCCCCAGCACCACATGCTGCGCCAGCCCTGTCCTCAGAGCAGGCTGAGCCAGCCGTAAAAATAAACAAACAAACAAACAAAAGTTTTGAAACAAGAAGAAAAAAATAAAATAAAAAATTCTTTTTTTAAAAAATTATTTTATTTTATTTTATTGTTCTTGTTTCAGAACCTTTGTTTATTCGCTCATTTTTATGGCCAGCTCAGCCCGCCCGGAAGGCAGGGCTGGCGCAGCATGTGGTGCCGGGGATTGAACCGCGGTCTGTGAAGCCGCCCAAGCTTTCCCAAGCAGGCGCTTTAGACCGCTGAGCCATCCCGCTGGGCCCCAAAATAAAAAATTCTTAAAAAAAAACAAAAACAAAAAAACCCTCACCAAATCTCCTGGAAAAGGTAGCATGTTGAACTTCACTAGGGGGCCAGAAGAAAACACAAGGTGGTCAATTAAATTTGAATGATAGAGAAACCACAGAGAATGATGGGTATAGGTACTTTTCGGGCACTGTACCGGAAGTGCTTTGAGCATCTTGTACGTACAGAGGCCAAATCTGGTGGACCTGCCTGCTAGCCATTTAACCTGAGCTCATGGTTGTTAGACTCCTCCAGAGAGCCGGCTCACACAGGCAGAGACAGGACACCAGGTTGCTGGGGGTGGTGGCCAGTGTGGTAACCCAGGAGGGTCCTTTGGTGTGGATTGGTTCCCCAGTTGAATCTCCTCTGTCACAAAACCTTACTCAATCCTGCAGCCCCGTTCCCACTGACCTTGTGGCTTTTCTGTGCAGTATGCATGTCGGGCTTCTGTGCTGGCCCCTTTGCTCAAAATTTTTGGCAAAGAGGACCAAAAAACTAGCTTCTGTGGAAATTATTTATTTAGTATTAATGGGGCAAATCTAGATCTTGGCGAGACTTTTCAAGTAAACAGGATCATTCCACAGAGAGCTCTTGGAAACCAGAGATTTCCTGTGACCCCAGAGTTTTAACGAGAGCCAGAGAAGTTTTATTTATAGATGTCTGTTAATTTTACCCCTCTCATCTCACTTAACCCCAAAGACAACAAATCCTGGAGTATCCGCAGACAGGGGTGGGGTGGACGATGAGGTGCAGTGTGCTGACGGAGGAGGCTCTTGCAGCTGGGGGCGGGGTGGGGCCCGGGCTGTACGTGTCATGACCACAGTGCAGACACAATCAATTAATAAAGGCACTGACCCCCCCAGCACAGGGCCTTTCAGTCAGGTCTGTCAAGTGACTTTGCAGCCCATTCAGGGCGGCAGCAGGGGAAGGGTTCCCAGGCAGAGAGGGAGGCCGTGGGCGTCCCAGACTTCCTCTTACATTGCTCACCGTCTCTATGGAAATCCCAATATGCCTGTAGCAGCCCAGGCCTGTCATCCCAGAACTCTGGGAGGCTGAGGCAGAACTGTGAATTCGAGCCCAACCCAGACAACTTAGTGACTTAACAAGACCTTATTTTAAAATGAAATACTGAACAGCGTTAGGGAGGTAGAGTAGTGTGAAGGCCCTGAGTTCAAATCCCAGTACTGCATCAACCAATCGCTCGCTCACTCACTCAGAACATTGGCTCCTGGTCCTTGCGGAAGTTCGGTGTGGGTGGAGCCCTGTGGGAGAGGCATCCAGCGGGTTGTACCTGGTAGAATGACTTTAGGCATTTTCCCACTCAGGACCTCCCTGAGGCAGAGAGTGGGGACAAGATGCAATTTTCCAGGGGAAGGGGAGGGCTGAGGGGTTTCTACAAGTAGAAGAAAACGAGTGCTGCTTCATTTAGCTTTCCATGGCTGGGGTCTGGGTCTCAGCCCTGGCTCTGCTAGCTTTGGGCAAGTCACCAACAGTATTCCCTAGGCAAGGGAATAACATCCCCTATTTTTCCAGGTGGTTCTGAGGTGTGTCCAGTCACAGAACATAGGTGGGTTACCAATGCTATGCTCTCTATGTGGCTGGGACACAGGTTGAGGCTGGCCACTGGCCCAGGAACACGGGCATGTGGTATGGAGCCTGCAGTCAGGGAGCATGCCGTGGGGACTGCCTGGGGACGGAGTCCCCCCCCCCCCAAAAAAAAAAGGCTGTGGTGACTCAGGGCCTCCAGGCTGCCTTCCGGGTTCCGGCAGCCCCAAGCCCGGCTCTGTGCTGCTGGGGTCTCCTGCGTCTGCCCCCTCTTAGAGAGCCTCAGGCATGAGCTGGGCCAGGCTGGTCTCCAGGCCAATGCTCTGGGCTGGCCATACTCTACCACCTTGTTTTCCTGCCGCAGTGGCCTTGGTATCCCCAACATCCCTGGGGGTACAGAGGTAGCACAGTACTGCACAACTTGGGGTCCTTCATTTCATAAGCGAGAAATCCAATTGCACTCATATTTCATGGGCTCAGTAACTTCGCCAAAGCCTTGGGCTTTATGGGTGGGCACCCCTTGGAGAGTGACCCGCTGTCATTGGCCCTAGCCCGTCATTCCACGTCCTTGGCAAACTCTGCATCGTCTAGAGTATCAGGTCCCCAGCTCCCGGGAGACTTCTGGGGAAGTGACCTCACCTGCTCAAAGGGCTGTTTTTCCTGCCCTCTCCCCAGCCAAAAGATGCTGTCCCTGGGCTGCTTTATCTTGACAGGTGTGCATGACCTTTAGGATCACAATGCCTTCATCTCTTTTAATTCAGATTCTAAGGGAAGACTCAGAAACACTTCCCGGTAAAGGACCCAAGAGTGCCTGTCTTGGGCTTTGTTATGTGTGTTTGCTCTCATGGTTATTTTTACACTCCTAAGTGAATATCCATCAAATATAGGCCAGTAGGTTCTGAGATGACACAATCCTAGGAAGAACATCTCCCTGCTTCTAGTGGACCTGACACCCGCGCACCCTTGGTGTGTTGTGAGCAGACAGCTCAGGTGCGGTGGCTGAGCGCTGTGGCTTGTCTGGCCCTGGGGTGCGAGCCGTTCTGTGACAGGGTGTGGGGGATGCATGTGTGCAGAGGGACTGCGTGGCTTCTCTGCTGTCTGTGGCCAGTTAGAGACCACGCTGGGACCTGACAGCTGACTCCCACTTTCACCCTAACCAGAACCCCTGGGGAACAGGCCCTTTCAGATTTCTTTCCACCCTAGAGCCCCTTTTGTTCCCCAAAGTGAGACTGGGAGTGTCCCAACCAGGCAGAGTCAGCTGGGGACATAGGGTTGCAGGGTGCTGGGCCTCCTCACCAATCAAAGCAAGCTTTGTTTCCAAAGAGTGAACCTGCATACCAGGCTTGCAATTAGCAGGGAATAATGGGGTGTGATGGGTGTCGCCCAAGAACGGCGGCTGGAAGTGATTTGGGCTCTAGTGAGAAAGCCTGGCTGAGCCCCTTCCTGCTCCTGGTAACTGCTGCGGGGCTCAGCGGAGCATAAAGCCTTAGGTGGGGCAGGGAGGGGGCAGTCTGCCTCTGAATAATTTAAACAATGTAACACCCAGGCTAAATGGAGCTTATCACATGTTACACCTCTGAAAGCAGCAACCAGAGCGAGGGATATTAGCTGTGAAGTCCCTTCTGCACAGAGCAGAGCTGGGAGGCCCCTGCGGAAGGCGCATGGGAGAGAACAGCCTCCCTCGAAGCCAGGCCAAGACTGAGGCAGGAGGATCACGCTCTTGAACCCAGCTGAGCAGCTTAGTGACTTACTGAGATCTTGCTTCAAAATAAGAAGTTAAGCCGGGCGTGGTGGCTCACGCCTGTAATCCCAGCACTCGGGAGGCTGAGGCAGGAGGATTAGTGCGAGTTCGAGACCAGCCTGGGCTACAAAAG
>PVJA010004499.1:0-85762 GCA_004027025.1 Myocastor coypus
CTCCTCCTTCTTCTTCTTCTTCTTCTTCTTCTTCTTCTTCTTCTTCTTCTTCTTCTTCTTCTTTTTCTTTCTCCCTCTCTCTCTCCCTCTCCTTCTTCTCCTTCTTACCAGAATTCGATTTCACAACCTTATGTTTCCCAGGCAGGTGCTGTGCCACTGAGCTATATTCCACTCCATGGCACTCTTTCAGATTCAAAGTCTTGGGTTTGAGATGACCCCTTTGCTTGATAATTAGGGAAAAAATCCAAAGCCTTAGGGTGCTTCTTTAATAGGCATTTGTAGAATGTCCTATTTACATTCAAATGTGCCTCCTATGTCCCTTGACTGTAATAGCTTATCGATCCGCATGGAGGATGAGTGAATAAGCAGGAGACAGGAACTTGTTACTCAGAACATACCGGAGTCTCTCCACTCTCTTATATATTTTGGGAGTTAGGTTGAGATCAGGGCAGAAAAAGAAAGAGAGGATAGGGAGAAAGGCAGGGACAGGTAGTAACCAGGGTCCCTGAGTCCCAGGCCTCCACATGTACTTAGTAGGTCCTCATTTCTGCTTTCCATCTGCCTGGTTCTCTCCAGATGGGAGGCATGGAAGCAGTCATCACAGGCCTGGCTGATGACTTCCAAGTCTTGAAGAGACACCGGAAACTCTTCACATTGGGCGTCACCCTTAGCACCTTTCTTCTGGCTCTGTTTTGCATAACCAAGGTAAGGAGAGCTTGGACCCTGGGCTACCTGGAACTTCTCAGACTCATTTCAATGAAGTTAACACATTTCCTGGCTTGCTGATGGGGTGGCTGGGGCCAGGCTGAGCCCTGAGAGATGCTAGCATCATCCTCAATTCTGTGGGCTGTTCTCCCCTGGGTAGACTGATGGCTATCACCTTCTGCCTCTTTGCCTGTTAACTGCTTACGATTTGAGGCAGCAACCATCCCTTTGAAATTTATCTCACTGTGTACATGCTGAAACACCTACCTGTAGATACAGTGGCTTCCAGAGACCTTAGAATGAAACTCAACCCCTGTTACCTGAGTTCCCAGACAGCTCTGGACAAGTGGGGCAAGACACAGGTAAGAATTGATGGAATCACTTCTAGTCAAAGATGGCCTCAGGTCTTTTCTCTCCATGGCTCAGGGTGGAATTTACGTCCTGACTCTCCTGGACACCTTTGCGGCAGGCACCTCCATCCTGTTTGCAGTGCTCATAGAAGCCATCGGAGTTTCCTGGTTTTATGGTATGTGAGTGTGTGGCCAAACTTTGGTCCCTGATGCTCATGGAGCCCTTTTAAATGGAGAAATAAAAGGATTCTCTGTTCCCAGTGTAGCACCCAGGACTCCAGAGATGAGCAGGCTGCTTATTAAGAATGCATCCTCCTAACTTCAGCTCATCCTTAAGTAAACTCCCCTTTGCTGGAGGCTGCAAAAGCTTCTGAAGGCACCAGTGTCAGCCTCTGGTGTGGAATCCAGAGAAGCCATAGGTCCTCAGGTCATGGAATTCAATCTAGCATAGGGTTGCCAGTTTAATAAACAAAATACAGGATGCCCAGTTAAGCCTGAATTTCAGATACAAAAGTGGTAATATTTTTTCATATATGTATGCCCCAAATATTGCATGGGACATGCTTATTTTAATGTCATTCCCATTACAGTATTTATCTGACTTTCAAATTTAACTGTATATCCAGTGTTTTGATAAATTTATTCTAGAACCAAACTGAGCAAATATTTTATGGACTGTGTTGTAAATTGTTCACCTCCTTGACCTCATGGAAGATACCAAAGTTAGCCCTGTTCCACACTCAGCAGGGCTAGGAAGGGATGCAACGTAAGACCTTGAGCTCTTTTATGCAACAGAACTCAGAGGTTTGCATGTGCATGTGCATTGGATACAATGACTACACACAGAGTTGTCAGTTTTCCAAGAAGAAAAACCTGGACTCTGAGCAAGGGCAGTTGGACTCTAGCCTGAGGCAAGCTTCCTTCACACTGATTCCTGCCTACAAGTTAATTGGAGTGAAACATAAAGGGTGTCACAGTCCTCGATTTTATCTTCTTCCTTGTTCTGAACCAGCTAAGTTCTGGGTCCTAGGTCCTCGAATCCCAGTGGATCGCTGCCTTGCTGTCCACCTGAAGGCCAGAACCCCATGGGTCCTAGTTCCTGGCTGTGCGTGGGCCACCATAATGGGCCTTTTCTATGTGGACAGGTGTGGACAGGTTCAGCAACGACATCCAGCAGATGATGGGGTTCAAGCCTGGCCTGTACTGGAGATTGTGTTGGAAGTTCTTCAGCCCGGCCTTCCTCCTGGTGCGTAGCCTGTGTCGCAGGTGTGTTCACGGAGCAGTGTCATGGAACACTGGCTTCTTAGGGGCGGAGGCACTGGGATCTAGAAGACCTGATGTGTAGACAGTGCCACCGGGCTGTTTAGCCTGTGGCTGGTACCACAGTGGGCTTCTCTCTAGCCTGGAGTAAAGTCCCTGGGAGACTTGTGCTAGCTTTAAAGTCACCATTCTGTCCTTACTCTTCTGTCCTTAACCCCTGTTGTCTTTATCTCCTTTTATTTTTATTTATTTATTTATTTATTTATTTATTTATTTATTTATTTATTTTTGTGAGACTGGGGTTCAAACTCACGACCTTGCACTTGCCCAGCAGGCACTTGTGCCATGGAGCTATCTCCCCAGCCCTCTATCTCCTTTTAATTACCATGTTCTTCTTTCCCTGTGCCCTTTCTCACTTTCTCCTTTCCCTTATAACCTTGTATCCTCTGCATCTCATTTCTGCGGTTTTCTGTTTGCCCCTCCTCTCACCTCCTCCTTACGTTGTTCTGCTTGTCTCTTCTCTCTCTCCCTTCCACTCACACCTTCTCTTTTGTCCCTCCTGCTCTAGTTCGTGGTGGTAGTCAGCATCGTCAACTTCAAACCACTCACCTATGATGACTACGTCTTCCCCACCTGGGCCAATTGGCTCGGGTGGACCATTTCCCTCTCGTCCATGGCCCTGGTTCCAGCCTATATCATCTACAAGTGCCTCAGCATGCGCGGCTCCCTTCGGGAGGTGAGCTCTGGGCCAGCCATGGCAGCCTTGAGGGAGGGCGGGATAGGACAGGACAGGAGGCAGCATTCCTTGCTGGTCAGACAACCACCTCACAGACCAAGGTACCATCCCACTGGGGCCATGTGGAGAAATGACAAGCATTAGAAGACACAGGCAGAAGCAAGTTGAGGCCATCTGTCTGACCAGTCCTCACTGAACTCTGTGACTCAGCAGTCACATGCCTGTCACATAGGAGCAGTTGGAGTGACAGCAAGTGGTGTACACTGGGCACCTGCTATGTGCCAGGCACTCTGCTGAGCACCTCCTTTTCTTTTTCAAGGTATACAGTATGATCAGCTCTACCTGGTTTCTCTTGCCTCTTTCCTGATTATGATATGATCAGCATAAACCAGAGCCTTGTTCTACTCACCAGACAGGAATTCACTGAACATCTGATATGCGCCACTCAGTAGTCTAGGCACTGAATAAAACACACCAACCTCCTGGAGCTCACATTTTCCTGGGGAGACAAATAAAATTAGGCATGGAGAGGAGAGAGTCATGCAGGAAGTTAGGGGAGTGGGTCCAAGGCTGTATCCACACTCTTCTCCCCAGTCCTCAGCTTGTGCCCTCTGTGCAAGAAGTCCAGCGCCAGGGCCTCGGAGACAATCCACATTCAGCACATTCATGCTAGGCAGAGCTTCTCATTTTCCACATGTTGGGAGTGATGACAGCTCTGTGACCCAGGGACAAACTGTGCTTCGAAGCTCACGCTGAGTCCCTCAGATTGCCTACCCCAGGAGGCCTTCCCTGATCTCCCACAGGGCAGGGAATCCCCGTTGCATTCTCACTGTAGCATTTACTGGTTTACAATGTATCTGTGTGTGTTTGCTGGATGCCATGGCTGTCGGCTCCTCAGACAGTCTGCCGACTTCCTTCACCTCTGGGTCCACAGGCCCAATCCACTGCTGACCACAGTACGCAGCTTGAGAAACAGTCACTAGAGGTGTGAGTCAAAGAGCACCAACGGAGCCGGCGAAATAGCTCAGCGATCTAAGGTGCCTCCTTATGCAAGCTTGGGCAACCACAGGGACCACAGTTTGTTTCCTGGCACCACATGCGGTGCCAGCCTCACCCCCAGGGCAGGCTGAGCCGGCCATAACATAAATAAATAAATAAATAAATAAATAAATAAATAAATAAATGAATGAATGAATAAATAAATAAAGTTAAAAAAAAAAAAAAGAGCACCAACAGGCATGTAGCTCAGCTCAGCGGCACAGCACTTGCCTGGCAAACACAAGGTCCTCAGTTTAATTTCTGGTCCCCCACTCCCTAAAAAAGAGCATCAACCAACTACCCAAACAAGGATGAGGGCTGGGGTGTCTTTTATAGATCTGTGTGGGGCTTCAGGTCCACCTAGTGGAGGACCAAATCACAGATCTCAGTGGGGGTGTTGGGAAGATGCTCTAGGTCCAGACTAAGGCACCCTCCTGCTTCCTCCTCACAGAGACTGGCTTATGGCATCACACCGGAGAATGAGCACCACCTGGTGGCCCAGAGGGAAATCAGGCAATTTCAGGTAGATGCAACCTGTGTGACTCCCACATGGCCTGGGGCTTGGGGACCTGGGTCTGGTGCTTGTGGCAGTTCTCCAAGCTCCCTGCTGGGTGCCTAAGGCAGAGCTCCAAGGCCAGAAAACCCATCATGGCTGTGGGCTGTACTGAAGGGGTGAAGGACAGGGCCCTGGGCTCTGTTTTGCTCAGCTTCCTCCTGCCCCTCTGCTCCCAGTCCCGGGATGTCACATGCCCAGTTTCTCCTACAATTCTATGCTGCCTCTATGAGTTGTCACTATGGAGTGTGATCAAACCAGAGTGACCCTTTAGCCTCCTCTTTTCCCTCAAAGCATCAGGATGTGGGGATGAGGAGGCTGCTATGGGGTTGTGAGGGCCACCGATACCCCCTGATTTTCACTTTCTGGGCCTACATAGCAACCAAGCATCAACTGCTTATATTTCAAGGGCTGTGAAAGGATGGAGCTGTTTGTTTTGACTCCTTGTAGCTTTTTGGCCCCCAGCAAGCCTAAGCCCCTCGCCCTCCTCCTGCCCTAGTCCTGTTGTAGAAACCTCAGCATCTTTCTTTACAGCTACAGCATTGGTTGGCCATCTGAACCTGACACTGAGGAGGAGAAGCTCACCGTGCCCAGGTCCTGGTCAAAGGCCTCTGCTTCGCTCCCACCTGGACACTGCCTTGGAATTCTTCTCCTAGAAGATGCCCTTTCCAACCCTCTCTTCTTTCCTTGGTTGCAAATTACTTAGTGACTATGATTTTTGTTCACATTTGTTCATCTGGCCTAAGGCCTGAGTGTGTGAAGGATTGGTGAGCCTCAAGGGAAAGAAAGAAAGAAAGAAAGAAAGAAAGAAAGAAAGAAAGAAAGAAAGAAAGAAAGAAAGAAAGAAAGAAAGAAAGAAAGAAGCAGTAAAAATTACTTGTGGGAACCCCGGTTTTGGGGGTTAGGTATCATTACTTTGGGAGCCACCCAAGCTAAAATCTATGGCTCAGGCAGAATCTTTTACCACATTTACTTTTACTTTGGGCCACTGAAGAAAATTGCATTTCACCCAATCTGAGAGAAGATGGGTTTTATATCAGACACCAAAATGTCATCAAAAAGTCTGGCTCAGTATGGTATGTGGATGGGGAATTCATAAACCCTCTTGTCTTTTAGCCATTCCAGGCATCACTCTGGTATTTAAACTGCACTTTGGGAATTTCAGTTTATTTGCCTCTAAAATGAAATCAGCAGATTGATGTTTTGGGACTTCAAACAGAAATTTTCACAATTACCTTTCACTCTGGCTATCTGCATTTGATTAGTGTGTAATTCTTTGGCTTCTGCTGTGTAGATGTTCTGCAGCTATGGAAGCCAGGGAAAGAATGTAGGTGAACCGGAGTGAGCTGGGTCTCCAGAGGATGTGTACTAGGAAAGGCCACTAGACCAGCCATTTGGACGGAAGGCACATGCTAGGAGCACTGGATCTTCAAAACTGAGTGATTGCTCCTGAGATCTTCTTGGAGAAATGGGGCAAGGACTTGGGGAAGCCAATGGGGCACACTGTAGGGCTCTGTGCTGTCCTTTGGGGGCCATGTGGGTGACAAACTGTCATGGCTATTTACTGTCCATGGACACTAGGAAAGCCTTCCCTGAGGACTACAGCACATACCAGGGGTCCTGAGTGGTGAGAGTTAACCCTGAGAACTTCTGCCTTTTGTCAAGATTTAGACACCTTGGCACCTTGGGTAGTAGGTGGAACTAAGCACTCCACAATCCAATCATTCAAAATGAGATAATTTTCTGAGTGGGAGATCAGGTTGGCAGGTTTAGGACATGCCTAGTATTACTTCTGATAAAATTCTCAAGTGTGTTGTATTTCTGTGAGAAATGACTGTTGGTTTTGCAAAAGGGTGGCATTTGACTGGGATTTCTATTTAGGGTTTGTGTCTCATGAACCCATTGGGAGTCAAAAATCTTGCGTTCCTATTTTAACTTTGGGAGCCCTTGTTGCACATTAGCCCACTTCATTTACCCTGGGGTGTGGGGGACACATTGAGAGTACACTGGGGCTAAATCCAGTAAACGTGTGAGCAACCTTGGTTGCTGCAAGAGTAGAGCACAGCCATGTGGAGACAGTGGCGGCTCACCTCTGAGAGTCGTGATGTTTTAGGCTGTATCAAGACCTTTAGGTCACTCTTTGGACTTTTCCACCTACATGTGACAGAATAAAGAGAGGCAATTAGCAGCCTTTTGACCTTTTGTTAAGAGAAGGTCAGTGTATGGCTTGAGATAGTCTCAGTGACACCCACCTTGGCCCCTTGGGCCAGGTGAGACCAATTGCACACAGATGGAAAGGATCGAGTGCTGGTCTAGACACCTTATAATGCCTTCCTGATTGTTATAGACAAAGCACTTTTCCTGTGCTGCCTGCCAGCTGCCTTGGGCTGGCTGCTGTTTTCCCACCTCTCTGGTGAGAAAACTAAGACTCAGCATTTAAGTTTGTGCTGTTCAAGGATGATTTCCAAGGAACTGAGTTGGGACTCATGGCCAACCTCAGCTCTCAGCGTATAGAACTCCTCAGGAATACCTTCAGCCTATGTTCCATCCCTCCTACAACTGTCTTGAAACTCAGAAATCCACAGAAATCTACTCAAAGGTAAAGGAGAACCTCTTAGGCAAAGAACAACGTGTTGGAACAAAGGAAGAGGAGAAAGAATGGTATTCCTTCTTATGTAGCTCATTACTAGACAGGAAATTGTTTAGCTGCTATGCTGTTTTCATAAAAATAACCACTCTTTGAACAATAGGACCGGAGAAGCGAAATCCATTTGGCTAACCTGAACAACCACTCAGAAAGGCCCATGTGCATTAAATCCCTATTTTTTTTCTTAGTCACCGGCAGTATGTTCCTTCTGCCTGTAGACATTGTCCTCGGGGCTAAATGGAGGAGTGGTGCTAGCTGAATGAACATCAAACCAATGCCATGGTGCTGCCTTGTGGGGAAGTTGGTTCTTGAATCTGCGGTAGATGGAGAGGTTCCTGGTTCTAATCCTAGGTCCCCTGAGAGGGTCAGGGTACCCAGAAAGGCCTTGAGGGTTCTCACAGAGGTTCTGGGAGGCCACTGGGTTGACCTTTCCACCTACGTGTGACAGAGAAAGGTTGTGTGCTTCATCCTATGTAATGCTTGACTTCTTTTGTGTAACCTTTTTTTAATAGGAGAAGTCACCCAGGACCAGGGTGCTCCTGTGTACTGTATATGACACTTGACACTTTTGATATTTTACTAGGTTTTTCAATAATTATGATTTTCCATGAAATGTAAGAGATCTGCTTAAGTCCATCATGTGGCATCCTGCTTCTCCATGTCCAGTTATTTAGTGTTTACATGTCAGTCTTTATTCTAGATGCAAATAAGGCAAACGAAGAGGCGAGCTGCCAACTCTTGCCAAATATCTCACTGAGCAAAATTCCCTAGACTGCCTTAATTCTCAGAACGGAGAGAGGTTCTTGCCCAGGTGGGAGCCTGTCTCCTGCCATGTGTTCTCTTTTCCATCCTGGATCATGGAAGGACTGAAGCCTTCTTACCAAAGAAGTCATCACTTCATGAAGAATTCCACTGCACTCACTTTATATGTTTGTTAATTTTCTTTGAAAGGCACAGAGTGGGACACAACACAGTGTATTCAGTGTGGCTATAGTTGTGCAGACCTGGGGCTGCAGCTGCCCAGCTGGGCGGCTCGGGAAGAAGAGCTTCACACCTTTTCAGTTCAAGGCGTGAAGCTGTCTGCAAAATCAGGGACTGTATCAGAGAATGAAAGGTTCTATCAAATTAAAACAAGAAAAGAAAAAAAAAACCTTCATGTCTCCATGACAGTATCTTTGCCCTAAATTTACAATGAAGAGAATCTATCACTTGCTGTAGGATGCTCCAAAATGGCCCTCAGCTATGAGCAAGCTGCTTAGAAATATTGGATTTCTGCACTCTAGGACCTTGAGCTTTTAGATATTCAGTAGTTCCACTTTCTCAGATGCCTGTCCAGTCTATGCCAGAAATACTTGGTATTTGGATGAAAAAAATAATGCCAACCCTTCTCTTGGCAGAGCTGGGGCATGATATTATGTCACGCCCGCAGACAGCGTGACAGCACTGGAGACTGTGAGGGCACTGTGAGGGTGCCTGCCTGTCTCTCCCTGTCTCTCAGCTTTTGTGGAAGTGCAGACTCTTGCAACGGTGTCCTTTCTATCCTGGGTATTCTGGTGTCCCGCCAATCTCTACTGTCTGATTTGTATTTGTTTTAAAAGTTGTTCTTTTCATGGAAAAATAAGTGTAAAGCATAATAAATGCTATTTCCTGTGGCGTGCATCTGCTTATGAAGTTTTGAATGTGTTTTGCCATGGAAGCCAAGTGCTATGACTTGCTGGAGCTAAGTGGGTTTGTTTTTGATTCGCCTCCCGCTGGTAATTAAGAGCTTTGTCAGAGCAGCCCAGATGACAGCGAACAGGAGACTGTAGAGGGCTAAATCTGAATTCTTAGCTATGCAATTGATGCAGTGTGTGTGTGTGTGTGTGTGTGTGTGTGTGTGTGTGTGTGTGCGTGCACGTTTATGCCTTGCACCACCAGTCTGACACCACTTAATTACAAAGTGGATACCAAGGAACAACAGGCTGAGCTATCTAGTTTTAAAAAGTACAAAACAGCAATAAAAAAATCAGCTTTAGAAATGATACAAAATTTCACTAAACAAAGTAAAAGGAATTTAGCAGTACTTACTATGTTGCATGTTATCTTGAAATTAGTTGAATTAGTTGAATTATTATCTTGAACTATTATTTTGAATTATAATTATCTTAAATTAGTTGCACATGTATGCAAGATTGGTTCAGAAAAATAAAACAAAACAAAGCAACAACAACAACAAAAGAATAAAAGGAAAACAATTTAAGCATTAAGTCTTTCTTCCAAAAGACCAGCAGAAATCAGCAGTACGATTATACAAATTATCCTGAATACATACATAATGTATTTTTCCCCTTCTTCCTTTTGTCCTTTTCCTCATCCCAGTTCTTACTTCCCATTGAACTTTTTTCCCCTTACACAGTACCTATTGTATCTTTCAGATTTTACTTACTCTTTCAGGCGTTCACAATAAACTATTACACAACTATAAAAAATATAAATTCAAGGCTTTTCGGGGACAACCTGCTTGGGCCCTTCCCTGTCCCTCTCTCAGACAGAAGCTTTCTTTCCCCCAGTAAATCTATTGTACTAATAAAAAATAAAGAAATTCAAGGCTTTTGTAGATAAATGGACATAACTAGAGGCTGTATAGATAAGTGAAGTAAATCAGACTTACATGGGCAAACATCACATTGTGTTGCTAGTGCGAGAACCTAGTTATCTAGTTTTGATTTGTTTTGGTTTTCATCTCTCAGGATGACTTTCAAGGAATGCAGATCTTCCATTGGATTAAACTAAATATGCAATTTTTGCATATGTGCAATTTTTAAGGAAGAGGTATACTGTCACACTCAGGCCCTGGGAGCTTAATACTGGTTTGGGTAAGATGTAAATTGAAAGAGCCTTTTTTTTTTTTTTGTCTTTTTGAGACAGGGTCTCACTGTGCAGTTCAGGCTGGTTTTGAGCTCACTTTTGTAGCCCAGGCTGGTCTCGAATTCGCAGCGATCCTCTTGCCTCAGCCTCCCAAGTGCTGGGATTACAGGCGTGAGCCACCAGGCCCGGCTGAGCCTTGTTTTTAACACACATCATCAGGTAGGTGATGATACTACTCTAGTAAAGATATCTAAATAATAAATAACTAGACATTGATTAGAAAGATGTTAATGTGGTGTTCTTTTTTTTTTTTTTTTTTTTTTTTTAGGTGGGACCAGGGTTAAATCTCATGACCTTGCACTTGCCAGGCAGGCACTCTTGCCACAGAGCTATCTCCCCAGCCCCAGTATTCTTTTAAATTTGAATTTAATTTTTATTTTTACGTATTTAGTAAGGGTCTCACTATGTAGTTCAGACTCACAGTGATCCTCCCATTTTCAGCCTCCTCAGTGCTGGTATTACAGGTGTGTGCCACTACCCCAAGGACTTGGTGTCTACTCAACATGCCAGGGGCGGGGCCAGCATGGTTCCTAAGCTTGCCTATGCAGGCGCTGAGTCCACTGAGTTATCTTGCTGGCCCTGTGATGGCCTTAAATAGATGTCTTTCATGGAAAACAATATTCTTTAAAAACCTAGTAAAATATTAAATAATAATGTGGCCCTCCAGGTTTGTGAGGGCTGCCAGGGAGAACAGAGGTTGATAACAGGAAGTCTGAGGAGTCAACTTGCAAGACTAGACCAGAACAGAGAATGGACCAGAGCTGGAAGTGGTGAACTCCTCAGCTTTGAATATGTGGAGTCGGAGAGCAGGAAATGTCCCAAGAGCATGATGGTGGGAGGTAGTGGAGACCCTATTATAGATCTGCTGGGCTCCTTCCTGCTCGGGGCTTCTGAGTTCTCTTTAGGCAATTATAAATGAAGCCTGGGCACAGCAGTAGGATGGGCCAATACATGCTAGCTGAGGGTCTTGGGGCAAGGGGTGGTCTGGCCTACAATACTGGGGTTTGGCAGACACCCAGAGAGAGTAGTATCATTCCAATCGGTTCAATGCAGGTGTATCTCACACAAAAATGCTGTTGTGTTTCTGGCATTCCTCTGTGCCTGAGAATGTGGCCTTGGGAGATGAGCAGAGGGTCTCTCTTCTGGGGATGAGGTTGGATCTGGCAACCCAAGCTGCCTCTCTGTCCCTAAGTTGACAGATGTGGCCTGAGAAGCAGAGCAACACAGTGACTATGGGGCTCACTTTCAGCACCTTTTGAATTTTCCCAAATGTGATTACACGTCTGTCCTGCTTGAGGTTAGACAGCTTCATCAACATCTGCTTCCTAAAGACACTGGTAAGTGCAGTCTCTGTCTAGGCCTCACCTTGTTCATCTGAACAAAGGACTGGGAGTCATCTAAGCTGAATATTTGAGAGTAGGCTTCCTAACATCAGACCCTTGGGAGATTCAGTGCAGAGCTCTGCTTGGATGGGTGTATGTCCAGTTTACTGAGGAAAGGATGCATGCATCTGCCTGACCATCAAATGTTTAAAGCTCACATGTGTATATGGTGGACACCATTGGGCTATGGGAGCAGTATGTGCAGATTCAACCTGCTGCAGATTAAAGACACCAGAAAAAAAAATGCATTTGACTGGATACATACAGACTTTCTCTTGTAATTGTGCTCTAAACAATGTAGTACAAGGACTATTTATATGGCACTTACATGGCATTAGGTGTGACAGATAATCTGTGGATGACCTGAAATATATGGGGGAGATGTGATCAGGACATATGCCAATGAGCTGGTCACTACCCCATCTTATGTAAGGGACTTGATGTTACTAGCTGTGAGGATATTAACAGTCCCAGACACAGCCCTCTAGGACACCAAGAAGTGTCACTTTGGGTTTCTTTCTCATCTGATGATACCCGGCATTAGTGTATGCCTCTATTCTGTGCTACAGGAGGGTGTCCGTGCAGCCTATTGCTGAATCTTCATCCCCTGCACTATGCAGGCTTCTCACACCAGCCTGTCACACAGCAGATGCCTCGCTGCAAGGCAGCTGGATCAGGACCAAAACGTTCCCTACAGAGATGGCACATTCAAGGCTGGAGCTGCGAAGTGAGCCCCGGAAAAGCAGAGTGGCTGGAGGACGGCCAAGTCCTGAACATCCCGGTCAACGCTCTCCTCACTGCTTCAAGCTCCCTTTGCAAATAAAACAGGGTGAGGGGCCTGATAAGTCCTAATAGTTGCTCCAGATGTGTTGGAAAGGACAGCAGGGTTTGAAGGAAGAGACCATCTGGATGCGGCTCATTGCAGGGATCAGGAGAGATCATGTTGTCACATAGGCAGAGGAGGGCAGTCCACGTAGGCCTGGATGGATCTGTAAGGTTAGAGGTCACAACTATTGAGAACTTCTACATCTCTAGTACCTATTTGAAAACAAGTACGCTGATGTTGTGACTGAGTCATTTTGAACAGATTATCACTATTTTGGCCTTTCTATCTACAAAATGAAAATTTTAGGCCAGTTGATTTTGTAAAGCCCTTTCTGTTTTTCACTCTGTAAGCTACTCTGAAAGAGCTGTCACCGAGCTGACGGACTGATTCATACTAAGACATGAAAAGGACTACTTCACCAGGCAGGCACTGCTTGATTGAAGTGGGAACAGTTGCTTTTCATTCATGTCTGAGGTTTAGTGTGGAAATACACCAACTTTTTTTTTAAAGTCTCTATCAGAGCTACTCTGCTTTTGTAGCATAAAAGAAACTTTATTTATAAGACAGATTGCTTTAGATCATAGATGCAGTCTGGTTTGCAGATACCTGTTTTAGTACAAAGAGTGAAAGATTTGAAGTTAGAACAGAACTGGGTTTGATTCCCATCTCCTTCCTGCCTTCCCTCCTTCAGTTCTCCTTCTTTCCTCCTCCCCATTTCCCTCCCTCTCTCCCTCCCTCCTTCCTTCCCTCCCTCCCTCCCTCCCTCACTCCTCTGAGCTACTTCCTCAGCCCTCAGCTCTACTACCACTTGGAACCTTGGATGTATTACATAAAACTTCAGAGGCCTTATTTCTGGAAAGAAGGAATGAAGGAGAAAGAGTAGCAGGAAGATGAAACCAGCAGCAAGCTTTCTCTTTTGACAGGGGAGCAGTGGTGGGTGGGCCTGACACTAGAAGTGTAGCCACTCAGATTTTGTGTGGGCATTGCAACTGTGACAAGTTAAAGGCATGGCAGGATGAGGCCAGTGAATATCAGAGATAAGAAGAGACTACCAGCTCTAAAATACACAGGACTCCCCTTAAATTTTGGAATTGGAAGGGAACCATGACATAAGAGCATTTCAATACCTCAGTTCTTTTTCGTTGCTTGAAAGGATACCCAACACTCACAAACCAAAGGTAGAATGACTTATTTTAGCCCACGGTTTGTAGGGGATTCAGTCAGCAGTCAACTGGGTCCAGGGATGGAAAGCACAAGAGAGGCACATTGCAGAGGGGAAACAGTCCATAGCATGACAGGAAGGAAGCAGCAAAACTTCTTTCTTTCCCTTTTTATTCCATTCAGGACACAAAGTTATTGTTTTGCGTCACCCACACCATGGGTAAATCTTCCCTCTTCAGCAAATCCACACCCTGAACTAAGCTAAAACTAATCCAGTCCCACATTTCCATGATCCAGTATTATACATCCCTGACCCAGTCACTCTCTAAAGCCCAAACAGTGAATTCATGAGGATTTTGGAGGGACATCTTGATATAAACTATAATACTGGCTTTATTTTAAAACTCGGGTGAGAGAGTAGGGCCATTCCACAGCCTCACAAACCTTGGCCACGCAGGAGCACCAAGAGTTCCAGAACATCAGCACCTTGGATAAGGGCAATGACCTTAGTTGACACGTGATTATCAAAGAGGTTGTCTTATCTTGTACTGGGGTGTGTTCTTTTCTTTACTGCTTTACCAATACTGACTTAATAAATCCTCCCAAGAGCTTCATTCCACAAAATGAATATTATTTTTACGTTTTAAAATATGAAAAACTAATACACAAAGAAGTGAAATAACTTACAAATTGTTGTATAACAAGAAATATTCCCCATCCACACTGATATACTTCAGCTTCATAGTTGCCCAAGTAACAGTTTCTATTCCAGTTCTGGTTGGTTTTATATCTTAGAAACTGGTCCCTGACTGTGATGCATAGCTGGTCACTGTGATGCATAGTGTAAGAACCAATTTCCGGTTGACAAGCCTCTCTGCCTCTATAACTCCTCATATAGGCCCTAGGCCATCAGAAATCAGGTTGATAGTAGGAGAATTATCTGGACCCATGTTCATTGATGTAAATAAATCTGCCTCTAAATCCTCAGTGCTGTTTTGGTGTTTCTGCTTGCCATAGCAGTTAGAACTGTGTTTTGTAACCAGAAAGTTGGTTCCACTCAACTGTGCCCTTAGCCACTATGATATTCTGTCTTCTCTGGTCCACAGCCATAATGCATGTAACCAAGAAATAAGTTTATTTACGTTCACACATATATAAGTTGTACACACACACACACACACACACACACACACACACACACACACACATATATATATAATTTATAAACCTGTACTATTTATATGTATTAATAAAATATATAAATTGATACACACTTAGGTGTGCTACCATAAGGTAGGAAGAAAAAGACTTCCACTAGGTCATGCAGGACCCCTATATGAATGTCTGCCCTCTTTCCACTGGCCAGATCCCGAGAGGCAACATGACAATCCCAAAGTATCTAAGAGTGTAGAGAGGAAAGAAGTTTAACCAGACACCTTGCTGTTCTGAACTAGTGTTCTCTTAGGAAAAGTAAGATGTGAGGACACTTATTATGGCTTCCCAGATAATTCCCCTAATATCAGCCCTGATCTCTGATGGTCTAGGTGTTGTACAAGATAAGTAAGCAAGAGTTACAGAGGCAGAATTCCTTGTCTGAATTCTATCATCTGCTGAGAGCAAATAGGAGACTGTAGAAAACACTATGGAAGACAGGCCTCAGGTAAGGACTTCTGCACTCTATGGTTTGAGTTAGTTACTTTCTTGGGCTGGAGAAATGGGCCCCAAGACACAGGTCTTGCAGGGTTAGGACTGGCACAGCTACAGATGTGTCCACAAAGGCACCTCTGAGATGCCTAGTAATTAAGAATGTTTCCGTCTACTCCAGCTTTCCTTTTTCCCCTCCCTAGACTGACAGGCACTTTGGCAATGGCTGAAGGAAGCTGGTCACAATACACTACTGCATAATAGTAGAGGGTTATCACAAGAACTGGCAGTGTCAGAAGTTGTTGACTTGAGCCCTTTACAGCTCAGCATATTAATATGGCTTTACTTTTTATACCTCATGGTTATACTTTTCTGCTGGATGGTTAAGACCAAGTTAAAGCAAGACTTATGTAACTAAAAATGTAACTTTTGTATCTGACAAGGTCAGTCAAATCTCAGAATTTACCGTGAAACCATGTATACGAGTTTGTAGATCTTTTGTCAGTGTCAACAATCTGGATGAGTCACAGCCATTGCTTGACCCATTTATAATGTAACCTTTTTCTTGTCTTTTTTTTTTTTTTTTTTTTTTTTTTTTTTTTTTTTTTTTTTTTTTTTTTTTTTTTTTTTTTTTTTTTGGTAGTAGCAGAGATTGAACTCAGGACCTTATGTTTCTTATTACTGCCAGGCAGACACTTAAGCCAAATATATTGTGTTATTTTGTTGAATTCACATACCTGAAATATTTGAATGGCAATGGAATACCCATTTCTGACAAAACAGAACAAAAAGGGGGATATAATGAAAGACCATTTTGCAGTGAAAAAAAACATATATATTAGGATAGATATATAGCTATTTTCTCTCAGTTTAATGAGAACAAAGATATGTACTGGCAGTGTTTAGGCAAGATATCATGTCTGCATCTTGTACCCTGAATAACTGCTACAAAAACAATAATATGCAATGTATTAATTATTGTGACTGTCTTATTAACCGGTTTGAAACTATCTCATTGCTACATGTCATTAAAATAATAAAAACTGAAGATGTAGAAACTGGATATTTTAATTAAAATAATAATTCAAATATGTGGCACAGAAATGTCAATAAAATTGCATTATAAATTAAAAAGCTAAACAAACAAACCAAGAAATAAATACCAAAAACAATAGACTGCTGCACCATAGCCACCAGGTGGCACCAGCACACAGCCCTGGGCTAAAGTGAGGCTGACAGGTGGAGGGGATTAGGAATTTGTTTCTGGATCCTTCGTAGTTTCTGTGAACCCTCCTGAGCCAAGAAAATGAAAAGTGATTTTTGTCCAGATAATAAGAACCCATGGTTGTGTACATCACATCCTGCATTCGCTCACTGTTGAGAATCTCAGCTGTACTAAGTACTAGGAAGATGCAGAGAATACAAAGACCAAATAATCCTGTCCTCAAGAAACCCTCAGTCTCATGGGGGAGACACATGTCTTGCAGGTTTGGGAACATTCATGGAGTACCCACCACAGGCACATTTAAAATCCTCTGATGGTCCCTTATTGCCTCTAAGGCAAACTCAGGTCAGCTTTCTCTCTCCTCATCTCCCTGGCCTCCCTGCTTCAGTCTCCTGCACTAGCTGTGGCTCACACACACTCTCCCTGTAAGCCTCACGCCTGCTCCTTCTCATCCATCTGAAGCTGGCCAATATCTGTCTCTTAAGCTGTCACACTCTTCTAAAATGTCCTTCTAAAATGTCCTCACTGTCACTGCATTTATCACAACTTTTGCTGGTATATTGAAAGGAACAGTGAATGCTTACATTTTTTCATTCTCCTTATTTTTATAACATTTTTGACCTTTGCATACTTATATGTGGTAAGCTGAGCTACTAATTTGAGAGAACAATGTGCAGTGTAACTGAGGAGCAGGTTCACTGCACACTGGCTTCAAACCTGTCCATGTCCAGTGAGACAGAGCATCATCATACCAAGTTTTATGAAGACAGTGTATTACCTCTACCAGGCAACAAGCAACAGAAGCCTAGAATTTACTGCCCATATTCATTTAAGGGCCCTTCTTCATTTAAGGACCAAGGAAAACTGACTGGAGCAGATGGGATCTTATTTGCCCCCATATTTGGAAGACCCCAGAGAAAACAGCTCGCCCTGGAGCATTGTACTCTGGGGTTATTGGGACATGCTGGGTTGAAGTGTCAAAACTCATTCTGTTCAGGTGAAGGCAATAACAGACTCTAGGGCCTGGGAGATAGCTCAGTGGCCTAATCACCTTCATGCAAAGAGCAAGGACTGGGATTTGATCCATGGTACTGTATGTCACGATATTCCTGAACTGTGCTGGTCACAGAGACCCAGAAGGGTGGCGCAGCCCATAATCCCAGTGCTGGGAAGGCTGAGACAGGAGGATCACTGCAAGTCTTAGCTATGTAGCAAGATGCTGTACCAAATAAAGAAATCAATCAATCAATCAATCTTAAAAAAAAGAGAACAGACCCCAAGCTCCACTGGCCAGTAGCACACGCATACACGCCACACACACACACACACACACACACACACACACACACACACACACCCCAATACTGAATAGTGCGTCCTCATCACATTCTTCAGGCCTTATTGGGACTGGCATGGGGCCAATCCTATGGGATGGAGCCCAAAGTTGACTATCTCATATTGAAGATCAGCCCAGGTGAGAGGCAAAGAGAGTCTCTTTGCAGAAAAAATGCTTTGTCCTTGTCTCTCAAGAGGTGCTAGGGACAGGATGAGTACCACCTTAGAGGTTGCATGCTACTGGAACAAGGGGCATCTGATGCAGGTTGAAGAAGATATAAAATTTGAGAAATTCTCATCCACATGAACCCTGCGTGATTTGGACTTCAGATGCTGAAAGAAGCAGGAAACCATTCTTACTGCTGTTCTAAATGTGCCCAAAGAGGCATAATGACTCTATTTAAGACATAGGTGGGAGTCTAGCTCTGTTGTCCTTAAAGCTGGAGTGACTACATGCAAACTTCCCACTAGAGAGCAGCAGAGAACTGTGACCCAATTCATGCCTTTGGTCAGAATCAGGCCTCTGAAATTAGAGACCCAGGTAAGTGTTTTTAAACAAAGTCCTGGGTAAGGAGGCATTTGCATTTAAGAATTTAGGTTCTAGTATACATTTTCTTTCTTTTTTCTTTTTATTTATTTTTTACAATAATTGCATACTGTCTTCATCATAGTTGCTCAGAGTACAAGATGTGGACATGATTTCTTGTCTGAACATCATTAGTACAGATCTTTTCATTACACAAAGAGAAAGTAGCTGTATATAAAGTCCAATAGTCCATAATAGTAGTGGACAGGGCTGGAAAGAGCTCAGTAGGCTAAGGCCCTGCTTAGTAAGCACAAGTACCAAGAATTGATCCCTGATACTACATACTAGGCCCCTCTGGAACTCTGAGTCATGCATGGTTCAGGCCCAAAACACAGCATAGCTGTACAGGCTTATAATGCCAGCCCCAGAGGCTGAAAGAGGAAGATCACTACAATTCTAAGCTGCATATTGAGACCCCCATATCAACAAATAAAATTTTAAAAATTCTTGTCTTAAGCTTGTCACCTTCACCATACAATTTTTTCCCATTTTCATTAAAAAAAATTGTGCTTCATTATAAATAAGAAAAAATGTAATTACTATAGCCTTAAACAGAAAGTGCGCTTGTTTTGCTCTGTATAAAGATGTCACTGTGGCCAGTGTAAGGGTCATTGTGTAGTCTCACAGTATTAAGGAAGCAAGTACCTTCTGATTTTCTTCACTGTGTTTAGCATTTTTATGACTGAATGCTCATGTCCTAAGATAATGCCTGTTTTACCTGCTTGTTCATATTTGTCCTCTGAATAAAGAGAAAAGAGAAAAAAAGAATTCAGGTTCTACAGCTAGGCTTCCCAGGCTCCTCCCCTAGCTCTGTCACCAGAGCCGCTTCCCGCTCATGCAACCTTGTGGCCATGGGGCCTCCTCTCATAGGACTCCACAGTTGTTCAGTGCCCTGCTGTTACTGTCTTAATGTTCTTTATTTATTTCAGAATGAATGCTTTTTCCTTTTTGTTTTGTGCAGCCAGTTATGGAGCTCGTTCTGTCGTTTGGTAGATGAGCTTTCTTACAGCTTTCATTGCTTTTCATGCATCTGATTCCCAGTGTTCACCTCCTTGGGTTGCTATGAAATAATGCGAATTAATGTTAACAAATGAAAATCATAATGACAAATACATAATAAATATTGATTAAATTTTAGCTTCTATTATTTTATCTAGGGCTCAAAGGTATGGCCCATAATCACCAAAGACTAATCTTCTCTTATCTGGCTGGCCACTATTCAATTAATCCCTTTGGTCCCATTGCCTAGCACTTCGTAAGGATCTATGCAACCAAATGCGACCTTGCTGCGTACCCTAGGAACTCATAGTCTCCTGGAAAAAACTGTGATCGCCATTAACCTGACTTCATTTCGATTCCTTGTGCTAATGCATAGGCAAACACTATGGGGGGCAATTGATGGCTTTGGCTCCCTGGATCTGACAACAGAGACCCCAAGTCTCAAAGTCTGCTCCATTGTACCTGCTGTATGGACTCACACAGGGCATTCCTCCCCTTCTGGATCAACCACAGAAGAATCACAACCTCCCACTGCGGGGTCCTCAGAAGACTAAGAGGAACTGTTGACTTGCAAATGCTACCTCCACCACCAAGCAGCTGCTAAGCAGATGGCGGGCTCCTTTTCTACTTTTCTGCTCACACCCTATGCTATTCAGTGAAAGAAGAGTGAGCTGAGGCAAGGGCGGGGGCCTCTTTCCTAGCGTCACAACTGTGAGGCCTATAGGGGAGTCACCCAATATGAAGCACCTTCACATCCTTCATGGCAGAATCAATGCCTGCTTGTCCTGTCTCAGAAAACAGGAGGAGCTTATTCTCTTAGCCTTGGTTGGGGGACGAGCACAGCACTCTTTCCACCCTGGTCCAGAGCAAGGGGGCCTAAAGCACGGCAATGCCCATCAAGGTTCCTTTCTGCCCTGTAGGATTCAGGACCAGGCTGGAACGCCAGGTGGTACTAAGAGGCAGCCATGTGGCGAGCCCTCATCCAATGACTCAGCCTCTGCGGGTTTTCACTTCTTAAATCCTTCCTGCATTTTCTTATCTACAATCTCTTTGTTCAAGTTTTTGCTTTCTTTGACTGTACTGTCTCTGTTTTCAGAACATCACACTCACATAGAATGGGATCAGTCTGGGGTGTCCAGGCAGTGTGGCTGAGGGAATTCTGTATCGGGACAAGGGGACTTCAGTTTGGCTCCAGTGGTTCTGTTACCAAATTCTAGGGGACTCTGATTCAGTTGCTTCTCTCTAAGCCTCACTCTTTGCTTATGTAGAGGTAGTCAGTGGCTTTGCATCTGTGATACTGTAGCAGGCACGTTCCATGCCCTGCCCAGCTTTACGCTCATGATTCTTACACGTCTGGGAGGCTCCCCTGTACCTGAGACACTCTGCCAGAGAGTTACTCATGGGACCAGGCTCAGGAGCAGCCTTTAAGTCACAACAGAGAGCTGTGTACATATCTTCTCTTCCTCGTTCATATGGAAGATTAAGTCTGGAGTGTATTTTATATCATCTCCTATTGGTCCTCAGATCTGACCCCAGTAGTCCATTAGGAAGCTTGGGCATAGCACACATGCATTACATAATTCTGTCCTTGTCTCTTTTCTTCTGTTTTCCCACTGCTTCTTGGACACCTATACATACACAAACAAAACTGCACTCAGATCCTTGTCTCACAGCCTGCTATGGCAGGAACAAACCCAAGACATCATGCCAGACCTCTGTGAGTCCATTACTATATGTGTATACAATAAGGTTGTCATATTTTCTTGAAGAACTGCTCCCTTATTATTGTTGAATGTTCCTCTTTCTTTGTAATATTAATTCACCTATTACTAATATAGTCGCTCAACTTTCCTTTCAAGTGTGCATTGTATGTCTTTTTCTTTTCCTTTTCCTTTTAATATTTTTTTTTTTTTTGTATTTTTAGGGAAGGGTCTACAGGGTGCTCAGAGTCTCACTACTAGGTCAGACTTGCAGTGATCCACCTATTTGCAGCCCCCCAAGAGCTGGTATTACAGGCACATGTTATCATGCCTAGTCTCAATCACTATCTCAGTGCTCCTCAGGGGCAGAGCTGTCACCGCAGGCCTAGGGATCGAGACTCCTGCCCTTGCACCTGCTCTGCTGAGCTGTTTGGCCAGATCTATTATATTCTTATATTTACCCAAGATTTGCTTTGCAGGTCAGAACTAGTGATGCCCTTGACCCTGAGACAGTGAGAACAGTGCTATTACAGCCTTATGGATGTCTCTGAGAGAGCAAGGCAGGCCCTCCAGCAGCTCCAGCATTGCCTGAGACAGGAAGGAAAAGACACTGGCTTAGGGTGTGTGTGTGTGTGCTTATGTGTGTGTTTGACTGGAGCAGCAGTCATTGTCAGCTTTATGAGACTTGAATTGTCCACTGGCACCAAAGGAAGAAATGCCTGGGCTTTCTTATCAGCGTCTCCAGACAAGGAACAAAGAGGGGCCAGAGAGGCTTAACAATGCTCAGCAGCCAAATGGCATAAAGCGGAGTCAGACTCTCACTGTGCAGTACACGGCTAGCCCTGGTCTGTATATCAAACTGACAATCTCTTTTAATTGATGGGTTTAAGTCACTTTGGTTTCATATAATTATTGATATGGTTGGATTAAAATCTGTCATCATTACATCATTTCTGTATTCATTCATACATAGTTTGTTTCCGTTTCCTTTTTAAGTATTTGTTTCTAGATTGAGGAACTTTTATCATTTATTTTATTTTCACAACTGGGGTATTATTTGTGCCTCTTTAACATTTTTTCAGTGGTTGTCTTAGATAGATGACACATATTTTTGCTTAATCACATTGTATATAATACCAACCACATGACATGTGAAAACCTTCTAACAGTTACCTTAAGTTCCTATCTGATATATTATGTGCTGCTCCTGTTACATATTTTGCTCTCATACATGCATTAAAGCCACAGTTTTTGGTACTATTTTGTTTTACGTAGTAACTTAAAATAATATGTAACCATTTACCTTTACTGTAAAATTTTATGTGGGTCTTTACATCTTTTGTATGGACTAACTCTTTGTCTTGTGTCACTGCATAAAGAAATACCTTTACTTTCTATAATGCTGAGTTGCTAATAATAAAACTCTTGGTAATTTGTCTGTACAATTTTTACTCCTTTACTTTGCTGGATTTGAAATTCTGACTTGAAAGTGTTTTGTTCCGGCACTATGAAGATCATCTGTAGTGCTCCAGTACGTTCTGGCTTGCGTAATTTCCAAAGAGAAGTTTGCAATAATGCATGTCTGTGCTTCTGTATGTGTGATGGTGTTTGTTCCTGGCTACCTTTAACCTCCAAGCAAAACAGGGTGCCACATATATACCCCTCACATTGCTACTACAAATTCTTACTTTAGCATAATAGTAGCCATCTATGCATCTTAGCAACTTTCCTGTGGCACAAGGAGGCAATATTTATGTTCGCTCACTTGAACAACAAAGTGTGTGCACTTGTATAGAAGAGTAAAACCAGTACTTACATCTACGTTATTCTCCATAGAACAATCTTTACATATGTTTACTTGAGTAGCACAAAAGGTTGAATAGACCCACCTTACTCCAGGATTTCTGGTAAAAGTAGCCCAATTAAATACAATGGCAGATGAACAACCAGATTTGCAGGTTTTGGAGGAGGTCAAAAGTGATGGAAGATGATCCCTTATGGTAAAACACATGTTTTCATAACACATGAGTGTGCAGGTGGCATTGGTGGTCTTGACTTTGATGTTCACCATATGAGCAAAGTTCTTGTGAGAGTGAAATGGAGCAAGAATTGTCTGATACAGACACAGAGAATGCAGACCTCCTCAGTTTAGATGACAAAGAAAAGAACAATGTCGTAGATGCTTGACTGTTTAAAATGTTGTGAGATGGTCATGCAGCCAAATGGAATGATTTAAGGTTAGAAATAGGTTGGAAAATACAGTAACGGTCTTGACAGATGTTAAAAGTATTGGATAGAATGCCAGCACTGACATTCAGTATTGGCAATTGTGACAGATGAAATGTTACAAGACGCTGTGAAATACATAACATCACAAAGACTGAAACACAAGTAAAATGTTCTGTATGCCTCAATGACCATATTCAAAAATATATTTATTTTGTAAATCTCACTAGCTGAACTGAAAGCATTTATAGGTCCACTGTACTTAGCACAGATGCCTCATGGTGATTTTAAGAGTGCAAAAGATTTATGGAAAAATAATTGGTCAAAATATGGCATGTAAATTTATGCCTTTGTAGATATGCAGACATATTATTCTTGCAACTTAGGCATTTATCCTAGAGCTTAGCCATCAAGTCTTTATTTGCAGAATAATAAGCCAAATGATGTGAACAGACTCGCTGCTCCCATCTTCCAAACTAACTAGAACGTGAATTCAACAGTGTATGTTACATTTTCTAACAGTGCAAGTAAATCAGCACAGGAAATGCATGTGGAACAAAGCAGAAATTCCAAATGAAATTTTACAATTTCAAAACAGAGAATTCTATAATCTTTGGATTTCAGAAAGATTCACATAGCCTTGTGTGTGGCAAAGAATAACAGACTGGCTCTGCTACTGTCAACACTGTACTGTGATGGAAATATTGATAGAAACCTTGACAAAGCCAAAGCCTGAAATGGAAACTTCCTACAGCAAAACTAAATGCAGAGTACAAATTGTTGGTGATGACTTATGACAAAGTAAATAACTAATGCGAAAATCATACACAAGTTTTCATAGAGAGCTGGGACTGGAACTCATAAGAGATCGCTTACACAGAGCAAAAATTACACTCACAAAATTTGTGCACCACACTGGTGAGCTGAAAGGCAGACAAACAGCCAGGTGTAACATGACAAGATCTATTGCGACAACAAGAAAATTAAAACAAAACAAAACAAAAAAACATGACAACTGTGTCCTGCAACAAAAAAAAATGAGAAAACAAAACATGTACTATCAGTGTAAGCAATACTTTTGAGTGAGATGTGCAATTTTTTGTGTGAAGACTGAATTGGGTGTGACAATTGACACAAACTTTATTTTTGTTGTAGTGTTACTGGCATTTTCATTGTAGTTCACATAGGTTTGGATTTCTGATGATGCCATCTCCTAAGTTTTGTAAGCACGTGGACAGCTGACATGAAATGTTTTTTCAAATTTCTTTTTATTACTTTTAATAAAAGATGACAATATGAGAGTTTCAAAACATGTTAGTATCACACTTACAATAATTGACACAATGCATATTGTTGTCCTCATAAAAGTTATACAGAGCACAGGGTGTAGACATGATAAAGAAATGTTGATGTCTCTTCTCAGCTCACATTACACATTTAATATTTATTTATTTATTTATTTATTTATTTATTTATTTTTGTGGTATGGGAAATCAAACTCAAGACCCCATACTTGACATTTTATTTTATTGACATCCCATTTCTCCAGTGGATGCACATTGTGCAAGCCTAGTGGGAAGCTCCTGGCAAAACATGAAGAGAAGGGCGGTGACAAGAAGGGCCTGCCACATGGGGGGGGGGGGTCAAGCAGGTATGCTCAGTGTAAGCAAGCCATGTGCACGGAACATGGAGTTTTAGCGTGTGAAGAGTGCCTTAGGTGGGACAGTCAAAGCAAAATTCTTCCTGTGGTAGACTTCTGTTTGTGTTTACTTTGTAACTCACATAGTTTTTTTTTTTAATTTCTAATTGTATCACTTAGGTTTTGTAAGCAAGTACACAGCTGAAATGAAAATGTTGATGTCTCTTCTAGGTGCACCTTACACATTTGCTATTTTGTTGACATCTTAATTTCTTATCATTTAAGTGTGATGATTGAAGTCAAGACTTTTTGTAGCATGCTATTGGCATTTTCATTGTCACTCATGTGGGAATTTACTTCCATTGTTATCTTTTAGGTTTTGTAAGCAACTGGGGAGTTATTGCAAAGACGTTGACTTTAAATGTGCACACATATTAAAAATTTAATACTTTATTTTATATTCCTATTAACTAGACATTACATAATATAATAAGAAACTCTTGACGAAACAGCAACAGTGGCCACATAGATCCTACAAAAAAAGACAGGAAAGCAAAATGTACAAGCAGTCAGTGTAACTAATATGGGTATATTGAGCATGCTGTTGTCATGAATGAAGACTGTGTGATAATTGAAGTAAACATGCTTTTGTAGAGTGCCACTGGTATTTTCAGTGTAGTTTGTATAGGAGATTGGTTCTGATGTTCCTTTTCAGCCTTTGTACACCAAACCCAGTCAATATTGAAAGTTTTGATGCTTTTCTATAGACTTAATAAATATTAAAAATGCAATACTTTGTTCTCATGATTTTTTTCTGCTTATCACTCGTTGTTTAACATACTAAACTCATAAAATTAGAATAATTAAACAGTGGGAATATTCTAAAGCATAAACGTGGTGTGACACATCCATGATTATGCCATGAAATGGTGAAATATGTGTGATGCTCCTTAATATTTTCTTATTATTTGTCTGAACGTGTATGTCCTTGACTTTGTTACTCTTCTCTCATTGCTGAAACAAAATATCTGACACCCAAAGTCAAGGCAGGAAAGGTTTATTTAGCTCACAGTTTGTAGAAGTTTCAGTCCGTAATCAGCTGGCTCCAGTGCAGGGTGGCATGTTACAAGGGCAGCACGTCACAAGGGCAGCACTTCAGGGTAGCAGAAGCCACCAGAAAACAGCAAGGACAGAAAGTGGGGAGAGCAAGCCTCTTTTCCTCCCTGATATTGTAAACAGGCTTCCTGTCCACACGGTCTCCATGCCATCTTCTTGCACAGGTTCAAGAATGTAAGCAAAATGAGGCCCCAGGTCCCTGGCTGGATCACTTAGCTTGGCTCCTAAAAGCAAGACCTGCAGGTCCATGTGGTTTTGTGGGGACATCTGGATGTGAGCCATAACAATCCTCTTCAGCTCACCTTCTTCAAATTATTTTAATGTTAGGAAGGGATTTAGAATTTAGCATCCATGGAGACAGACAACAGAGGACTATGTGAAAAGCAAGGGGGACATCAAAAGCAAAACCAATGTGATTTCTTCTTTTCTATTTCCTTCCTTTTCTTCTTTTCTATATCCTTCCTTTTCTTTTCTTTCTTCTTTTTTTCTTTTTTGTATTTTAGTACAAGATCTACGGGGTCTACAGGTCTATAGGGTCTCACTACATAGACCGTACTCATAATAATCTGTTGCGCTCAGCCTCCCAAGAGCTGGGATCACAGGCGCGCACCACCATGCCCATTCTCAGTCATGGTCTCAGCACATCCTTGGGGCAGGGCTGGCACAGCATGCCTGGGATTGAACCTAGGCTGTTCTATTTCCTTTGTGTTCTTAATCATTAACTATAGATAGAATCAGAATAAGTTATAGTTTTAAACTAGAACTCAAGAGAATGTGACCTCTTCTAAGCGTGCTGATAAGGTTCAGGACCAATATAATGTCCAGACCAGGGTGGGAGCTTGGAAAACACTCAAGATCTCAGAACAAATCAGTGAAAACATTTTACATAAAGGAAATGTCAAAGCAAGTTCATTTTCTTTGTAGCAGAACCATGACCTCAGAGGAAGAAAATGATACCCCTTAGAAAGCTCCTTTCCTCATACACACATTGTCTGAACCTTAAGTAGATGCAACTACCATCTTGGTGCTTACCCACATTCAAGCATGGTGTGTTGTTTTTGTCATTCTGAAATTCTACCATTTTGTAATAAATTCTCTCTGGGACTTCTTACATGTATTTTCTGAACTCTTTTGTTAAACATACAAGAGGCAATGAGCTTCCCAGGTTGCACATGGTGTTGGGACCCGGCTTTCCAGGGTTATCACCTTGGACTCTGCCTACTCTAGCGTACTTGTGTGAGAGCTGGTTCCTGAAAGGGTTTCTTTACCATCTTGTTTCACTCTCAGCTTTAGACCTGGCCTGCACAAGTGTCCTTCTGGAACGGCCTATGACTACAGATCCACTTTTCTCTAGCATATTTCAGCTACTTGACACCTATATTTGCTGACCTGAAGGTGACATTTGTGTGTACTTTCTCTTGTTGAACAGGACTAGTCTAGTCTCAGCTTCAGAGGGCCTGCGTTCTTCAGCCTTAAGATGTTTTTCTCTGTAATTCTGCTTTCTTCTGCAGTAAAACATGCAATGATTTTCACTGAGAATAATTTCCTTTCCCCCACTAGGTAAAATTTTTAAATTTTTCTTCAGCTTCAGTAGAGCTGCGAAGAGAATTCCTGAGACATAGCAGTTTTGCTAATCTTTCCTACTGATTATAGGTCTTTTCCTCAAAAGAGAAAGGTCTGAACAGGGCTACCTACATGCTTGCACTTCAGGCATTTTCCTCAGTTTTACTGCCTGCTCTAAACTTTTCCCATGAACACCCAATAAAGGTTCCTGGAGATGGGTCTGTAAAAGATGTAAACACCTCTGTGGGGCTGTGAGTCTACAAGACTGTAGTTCTGTTCTTTTATTTTTAACTCTTTATATATTTTTATTTCACTTAATAAGAAATAACAGGGCCCGGCAGCATGGCTCAGTGGTCTAAAGCGCCTGCTTAAAAAAGCTTAGGCAGCTGCAGGGACCATGGTTTGATTCCCGGCACCATATGCTGCGCCAGCCCTGCCCTCAGGGCAGGCTGAGCTGGCCATAAAAATAAACAAATAAACAAATAAAAGTTCTGAAACAAGAAAAAATAAATAAATAAAAAAGAAATAACAATATGACAGTTTCAAAACACATTAGTAGTACATTTCCAGTATTTGATACAATGCATATTGTTGTCCTCCTCGTAGTTATACAGAGCACAGTGTGTAGACGTGATAATTTTTCTAATCATTGTTGATATAAAAAATTTCTTCTCATTGAACTAAGAGAAAGTAGTTACATACATCATCCAATGTTTCATAATCTCAGTGGGTTATTGGCAAAGCTGGCAGTAATGAAAGCTGTTTATTTAAGCCTTTTACAGCTCAGCATACTAGTCTAGCTTTATGTTTTATGTCTCATGGTTAAGCTTTTCTGCTGGGTGGTTAAGGGCAAGTTAAAGCAAGACCTATACAACGAAACATGGAACTTTTGTATTTCCCAAAGTCAGTCAAATCCCCTCAGGGTTTACTTTGAAAACTGTACAGTGCTTTATAGAACTGTTGTCAGTATCAGCCATCTGGATGAGTCACTGCCATTGCTTGACCAGTTTGCTCTCTGTGAAAGTCTGAGAGGATGTTTTCTCTCTAGGTGACTCTCCTTAGGTACATTATGTATCTTCAATCCCTTCCTCAGTAACCCTATAATCTCCTTAAGCAGAAAATTTGGGAAACTACTGAGTTATAGGATATTGTAGTATGGTTCTCTTAAGTCCTGAGTCCTCACTGACCTTGAAGGGCTAGGGCCAAAATATTGGCAATCCTTATAGCCCTTCTATTTCTCTAATTTTTAATCTGTAATCTTATATTCTTAACCCTCCAAAAGAAAAGCTTAGTGATACTATTATTCTACAACGTAAGTACTTGAGCTTAACATCACTGTCTTTCTGAGTATCAAACATCTTAAATTTAACTTGGAACTGGTATTATATATCAATCATTGACATTCTAATAAATCTCTATAGAATGTGATAAAAGCAGTTACAAATTTTTACACATGGATTTAGAAATCTAAGCGCATACAAAATTGTAGCCTGTCAATCCTTTGGTATTTTTCCTAGTCTCTTACTCTCATTTAATACCATTTTGTTTTCTTGTAAACCAATCATTTACTTGAGAGACAGTATAGCAGCAACTAAAGATACATTATAAGCAACACACATCTAAAAGACCAGAATGACAGGTATTTCAAATATAGTTTTAGTGTTACACATTGATATCCTCAGTGTGACAAACCTTTTGGAGGTTCTTAGGAAGGTTATCTAATTCATCCTGTGCATAGTTTTGCTTCTGCCATATTTCCTGTGTTTTCTGCTTGCAGTCACTTCATTTTTAACCTTTAAGTCCTTGATTTCCACTCAGTTGTGTTACACTTTTCCATTTTTATTTCTTCTTTTGGGTTCTTATGCTAGGAAGACTATACGCTATTTCCACATGTAGGTCTGGTTTATTTCATATGTTCAAGATACATCCACTTGTATATGAAATCTTCTAGTTTATCATTCTTTATAGCTGAGTAATATTCCATTGTATAAAAATATCACATCTTTTTCAACCATTCTTCAGATGATGTGGTTCTGTTCTTTATTCCTGTTTTCTGGTACACAATTTCCCCAAATTGTAGAATCTCTGAAATGATGATTCATTGTGTGCTACCAATTTGACTTACAGCTGACATCTTCTAAGTAACTTCATGATGGTGAATGGTCACTGGAAAAATAAAGGCAGGACTAGAGATCTGGGACTTAGAGTCCCAGCTCCAGCCCTCCTGGGAATGGAAAGGGGGCTGTGGATTCAGTGATTGCCAATAGCCAATGATTTAACTAATTGTGTCTGCATAAGAAAGTCTCCACACGTAAAGGACAGGGTTTGGGGAACTCCAAGATAGCTGGCTATGTAGTGTTTCCTGGAGGGTAGAGCATCTGAAAAGCCAAGGAAGCTCTGTTTCTCTTCTTTTGTGCTTCATCTTGTGCAAAGCTTTCATCTGTACCCTTGGTACAGATGTGTTTCCCTGAAATCCATGAGCTACTTGAGCAACCTGATCAACTCAACAAGGAGATTGTGAGAATCCAAGTTCCATACAGTGTGTAAGAAACACATGTATAATTGACATCAAAAGAGGGACAATCCCTGTTAGATTGAACCCTCAGCCCATGGGATATGAGACTGCATGTCCAAATGGAGGACCAAATGGAGTTAGAGTACACTCACCTGGTGTCTGCTGCAGAATTGCTTGGTGCATGAGGGGGGAAAAACCTGACACATTCAGTGGCAAAAATAGTCAGTGTTGTGAGTACATAAATGAAGAAACTGAGTATTTTTTTTATACTCAACTTCCAAGGACTTTATACTCACATCTTAAAGACATTGGTCTCTAGTTATAGTTAAATTTGGCCAACTATCACATGACACCATCCTCCATCTGTAGATGGAAGATAAGCTAAGGCTTAATTGCAGCAGTCCTCAAGATACCTGTCTTCCCACTAACTATAGACTAATCATTTCCCCTGTAGCTTCTGATCATTGATGCAAAGATTAAAATTTTGAGGCTCACCCAGCTGTTCTTTGGTGTACAGGTGAGAGGGAGACTTCCCACACTCCAGCTGAATACTCTGCATATTTTTAAAGAGTGTGATACTTTAGGGAATATCTCAGTTGCTCTTCTCTCATTGTTAGGACAAGTACCCAACATCCAAAATGAAGGAAAGATTTTCATCTCACAGTTACTGGAGGTTTCATTCCATTCTTGGCTGGCTCTAAGGCTGAATGGCACAGGACAGAGAATATCCAGTTCACTGTGGTAGAACAACAACAATGGCAACAGAGACAGAGTCTGTCTCTCTGTCTCACTTATGTTACATTCAGTCTATCAACCCCAGGTTGGGTGTAGCACTCACATCCATAATCCCAGCAGTACTAAGAGCTATAAACTCAGTGGATCACCCATAATCCCATTGGAGCATGAGTTAACCTCAAACTCTAGAAGTCTGCTCCCCATGACTTTGTGAGGCTTTGGGGGCACAACTAGACACAAACCTTAACAGGCAGGGACTTCATGTCCAGGCAATATGATCATTGTCTGGACCTGAAGGGAATTAAGACACAGTTTTTGGAAGGTACAGTCTTACATGGTGGTCTGAGAAACCTCTGTGTACAATGAAACAGGGGTTGTAGACTTGTGTAAGGATCAGTAAGACAATGCAACAATGTTACAGATTCACCATTGTACCCCTTCCTTTTCCTTTTCTAGAAACATGCTTGGCATGTGCCGTATCAGTCTCTGTAGGCATCTCCAAATAGAGCACAGAGACACTCCACCCTGTCTACACCAGAGTCTCTTGTTGGAAATTTTGAGGGGAGGCAGAGAAATGGATCAGGTCCAGAATTCTCTTAGCACCTCCAGTTGCCTAGACTGATGGGTACTGTACCTACAGGCCAAGCCACCCCTACAGAGGCAGAACTTTTGTATGGATTAAGTCCCTCTCTGCATACCCTCTTTATGAAGACCCCAGCCCAAGACATAGACACTGGTTTGATATATAACAGGAACATTTATTTCACAAATGGAAGATGCATGGTCAAAGATGCTTTCTCCCTATCTGCTGCTTGTGCTAAACAAACAGTTCTCCATCCTCCACAAAATGTGCATTGAGCCTATAAACAATTTCTGCAGAATACACCTGTGCTGGCCACCCCAGGCTCCTGAGGCAGGCTGATTCTCACTCTTCACTGTGTTCTTCTTGGGATAGGTTCTTCATTGCCTCCTTGGCCCTGAGTTTCATCCAGAAAATGACTTCCTTCTCTTTTAGCCTCTGGGCAACCTGGGTACTGGCACCAATTTGCAGATATTCTTCCTTTTGATCATACTTTGGCCAGTGGGGCAGTCCCTCCCCATTGGGGTTCCTAGGAACAGAATCAAACGCAAGTTTCCCAAAGGCATTGTGTAGTCCCCATATTTCTCTGAGACTTCAGGGATCTATGGCTTATCTTCCCAGAGGCCTCTATCTCTTGAGAGATGGTGGTCTCTCTATCTCTGTGAATAGCCTGTGGGTGAATAGACAATTATTTGTCAGAGAACTTAGGCTGCAGGATCATGGGTTTGATCATGGAGTCTTTACAAGTCACCTTTCCTGATAGGTCTGCTCTAGCACACCCCATCTCTCTCACCACCCATTAAGCCTTGACCACCAGCCTCACCCATTGTGAGCAAAGTTGGCCCAGAATTTCATCATCATCTTGCTGAGGCATATCTCTTCTCCCGAGGCATGCTCTGGGGGGAATAAAGAAGAATTTTTTGCTAGGTAGAGTGTAGTGCATAGATTTCAAGCAGCAGCAGCATGACTCAAAAGCTGTTAGAATGTGACCATTATGTATACCTAAGATGTAATAATAATTATTTTAAGAAGAGAATCAATGCTTTGGTTCCTTACTCCATACATGCTGAGTCAAAATCTGCATGTTAAGAAGGCACAGGGTAATTTGCATTTCCAGATTGAGAATGGCTGATCTAGGATATGAGCCATGTAGTCCAGGCATGTGTTGACTGCCATGGTCTTTCATATCCATTCAGCTCCCTGTACTTTTCAGGGCTTTAACGCCACACCCCAGAGTTTACTTTGAGGGATTAGTGCCAAACACACCCATATTTTAGAGTCTCAAGCATATCAGAACTGCAAAGCTCTTAAAGGAGTCATCCAGTGGGAGACTCCCAGAGGGATGGGTGGATCCAGCCACAAAGTGAGTCAGAAGTAACGTGCCACTGCAGGCAACAAAAGTATTGAAAACATTGGTGAAAGGTTTTCTTTAATTATTATATTTTTAAATAAATTAAAATTTAAAATATATGAATTTTAAATATATAGGTATAAACAGGCTTACATATGCATAAATATGAACTAGACGGTATTCAAAGTTTTCATCCATTCTATCTTCCCCTCACTCACGTTCTGATAAGGAGCTGGTGAGTTAGAAATCAAACAGTGGTGTTCTTTCCCAAAAGCGGCACCCTATAGATGACCCACTGCCTGTATTGTTGATGCCCCAGAGCAGGATTCTGAGAGTGACTATAGCTTGGGGCACTTAACACACATCTTCCTGCATGTGTTTCAGAGCAAGAAAAATCCTGGGAGTTGCTCAGTGGAGCTTGTTCATTTAAGAAACTAAAAAGGAGAGAAGGATAAATTTGTTTATGGCCACCATAGCAAGCCTAAAGTCAAGCTTCCTCAGAACAAAGGGGTCATTACCTTTTAAAAATGGGATTCCCAAGACAGAGTAGACTTCATCTCCATGGTCTGCTATCACCGTCTTGGGTTTCAAGGCTGATGAGAAGCTTGGACGGTACTGAAATTCATACATGTAGGTGGGGGCTCCGGTATCTGAGAAGACATGGGTCATGTATAGTTAGCACTACTAGGTGAAAATCTTGTGGGCATCAAGGTCTCTAATCAATGTAGAAAGTCTCTGATTTTCAGCAGTGTAGAGAGACAGAGTTTCAGGAAACCTCTTGACTGGCTTAGTGATATCAACTGGGTGAGATGAAAATGGTACTTGAGGTAGATAACGGTGGAATAGTTTCATACATGAATGTTGAATTCATGGATCCATTTCAAATGACATCATAAAGACTCTGCCTCACCTCAGAAAGACCTTTGTCCCTCAACTGATATATCTACATATATCTTGTTCATAATGGATGTGCTGCACTGGTAACAAACAAGCTGTAAGATCTGGGAATTTATAGCCTGGGGGCTGCCTTCTTTTCAATCTAGTTTTGAGCATTTCCAGTGTTTTTCCTGATCCATTCTGAGAAGAGTAAATCAATCCCAAGCTGCTTCTCAGAAAGCAACAATCATTAAATACAAGCCTAGGCCAAGAGAAAACTACCTGTCTCTCATGTCTCAGGAAACTTCAAAACTCAAGTTTCGTATTCTCTCTATCACTTCTTGCTTGAGCAAAAGTTAAGGTAGTACAGTGGAAACAGAAGAGGGTCAGAGAAAGGCAAAGCTACCTTTCTTCCCATCTCTGTCTTCCTCTTTCATTCCCAAACCTTCCTGTCCAAGTCCCAGGAAGGTGCAACATTTCCTTCTGATTGGATTATTGAATCCACAGTCCCTGCTCACTGGGGACTAATTTATGGACCCCAACCTGGCACCAGAACAGGTTGCACTGGTCAAAATGCCCACAAAAGATAGTACAAGTCAGTTCTAAGTTGGTGAATAAATCTATATCTTTTTCTTTTTTAGATACAATAAGAAACCTGAAAATTATAGGAAAAAAAACCCAGCAAAATCACTCTAATTTCACTACTCAGAAAAGACTCCTTTTGATATTTTAGCACACACCCGTCTAGGTATATAAAATTAAGGTAATACTGTATATGTTAGTTTGTGGCATATACAGCCATTTATTCATGTAAGTTAATGGTCTGCAAATGATTCAACAATAAATTTATGTGCAAATATATAGAATATTTATTTATTTATTTATTTTTCTTTATAATATCAAAGGTTTAATTACAAAAATGGGCCTTTGTTTGCCTCCTATCCTATCAGGATAACCCAGAATTTCATGATATATGTAACATTTTAACATAGCTTTCATTTCAAATCACAACTATTTGGAAGTTACTGCTGTAGTCTTAACTGTGCTTCTCGGACAGTGGCTGAAGCTGAAAGACATTTTTAAGAACCCCTGAAATTATCCATACTTGCTGTTTATACACTCTTCTTATCTGAAACAAAGTGAAAAAAAGAATTCACAAATATCATTACCTAAGCACCTGTTTAAAACTAAATATATATGCCCTCAGCTTGGAAAATAATTTCTTTATAATTAAGTAAGCAACAACTGAAATCTCATGTCAGCTGAGGGTTTTTCCTGGAGAAGTCACAAGATAACTGCATCCTAAGGGCCTCCTCTGTGTTGAAGCTGAGAGATGGAACAAAACAAAGCCATCTTTTTCATTCCAAACTATGTAGGTGATATGTAGAAAGATACCAAATCCTCTGTCCATAGAAAGAGGGTAAGTAACAGAACCACCGGTCCAAAAGACAATGCTTGCCAAATCCTGAGTTTAGAATTGTTTTGAGCACCTAAAGGTCAAGAAAATCTTCTTGTATGATAAGGATCCTCCTGTCATCAGTCTTCTCGGCTCACCTCACACGACCCAGCAGAGCTAAGTGCCCTCCCTCCCAAGGGCCTATCTGTCTCCGGCCCTGAGGCCACGTAGCCAAAGAGACCCTCAGTCCACCATCTTTACTTCACATCACTTCAGCTAAACCTTGAATAATGTATTTAATGTCCTCACATTTCATCATTGGATGTGTAATCACACAGTTCTTTAGCAAGAATTGGTATTTGAAACATTCAGTCTTTTGAGGCTCTGTAACTCTCTTGTTAAACTAACTCTATGCTTCAATGTCAAGAACTTTTTTGAAGGAAGATAACCTCTCCGCTGTTACTCAAATATCTAGGAAAAGCAATGGCACTACACATAGAGAAAAGACCTTTTGTGGGTGACAGGTTGTATTTTAGACAGCATGATACTCATGGAAGTTTATAAAAATTTATATGATCATGAAATACGTCCTCAATGAAAAGTAGGGCCCATTTAGGGTAATAATCAGAAACAGCATGAGAAGCAGAGACACTAAGAGTGCTAGTAACAAATATTATGTGAATAAAAGTGTAGCGTGATTTTGTTTTGTTTTTGGTGAGGGAAGGTTCTTTAAAAATTATTTTAGTATTCCCAGGGGCTGGGGAGATAGCTCAGTAGAATAGGCTCTTGCCTGGTAAGTGCAAGGGCCTGGGTTCAAGCCTTGATTCCAGAAAAAAAAAAAAAAAAAAAAAAAGAAGTATTGTATCCCAAATGAGAAAAAGAGGAAATAATTCCCACATTTATACACTTTAAAGCTATTTTGTAGTATGTGTCAAGAATTCTAAAAATGTTCCTGTGATCAAGTCCAGTAACTTCACTTTTAAAACCTATTATCTGGAAAGTGGCTAGAGATATGATAAACACTTATGCACATAAAACTCAGCAAGGTTTTATTTGTAGTACTGAAATATGAGCAGCTATCTTGGATACCCAAGAAAAAAGGAATAATAAACTTTAGGAACCCAGTCTATGGAATAATGGATGAAAAACTCAATGCAGTTTTTTTTTTTTTTTTTTGACCCTGAGGAAATTCATAAAATGATCACTGAATAAATTTGTCATATAAAATTAGATTTTAAATGATATATGATATGTAAAATGTCAGGTGAAAGACAAGCCCCCTATGGGGGGCATCACATAACATGTAGCCAGGAACATCATAGACTAGACACACAGCTGGAGGCATACTCGAGTGCGTGGAAGCACAGAGTGGACCTCAGTCAGACCCAGGAGGAAGGTTTCAGGAGGAGCACGGGAGAAGGGCACGGTGGTGAGCACCTGCATACCCATGTACTTGAGTGGTGCTTGGGCACCTAGTGTATCCACTGTAACTAATGCTTACCCTGCTATGAATCAATGACATCTAAAGCCCTTCCAACATAGCATAGTAGACCAGAGGAATTTTTTTTTTTTTTTTGGTTTGAGACTAGAGAGATGAGAGCTGCTATTAAAAATTATGTGTTTCCCCAAATAACAACTCAGAAAGAGATATATGATCAAAATATACAGTAAATTAAATAACTTTGAAAAAAATTATACTGAAAGAAACATCATTAATCCATCTCAAAAGCACAAGTGCCTGCCTGGCAAGTGCAAGGTCATGAGTTCAAACCCTGGTCCCACAAAAAAAAAAAAAAAAAAAAAAAAAAAGCACTTCCCCTTGCTTTGGGCACACTTATTCCATCATGCTTCCTATTTTCCAAAGCAGTCCTGCAGGTCCTCTTTCATGAACGTCTTTTTAAGTGTATTTGAAAAATATAATGAATGCTGCTGCTGACACCAGGCAATGGACAGGCAGCTTCATAAAATCATTAGAGTGTGTCCTCACTTACCTTATTCACTGGATGATATACCATAGGACTTCTGGCTCTTCTCAAAGTCAAAATGACCTTGAAAGGCTTGAGTCAATATAGAATGTCAAGGCATCCATGATATTTCAATCAAAGACACTCAAGAAAGAAATTTCTGAAATTGCTAAAGAAAGTTGAAGCAGTGATAAGTATGTTCAAAGTGAGATGAAGTATTTTGAGGAAGATCAAAGGCAGTGTATTATAAAAAGTTTTAACATTTAAGTATCTCCCATATATTTTGATCACACCATACACCTTCTTCTGGCTGGGCTCCAGCATCCCTAACCTTGCATGCCACTTACACTGTACTGGGACAACGTATAAAGGTCCCACTACAGACTCCACATTGGCCCTCATCTTGCCTATTGCTGTGCACACTAAGGCAGATGGAAGCCAATGAAATACTGATTTTCTGCAGACCTCTCCACACGCCTCCTTTTATTCCTTCTTTGGGGCTTCTTGATCCTAAGTAATGACTGATGTTGTGTTTCCCACCCAGCTTCCCCTAACACTGTTAGTTTTATCAGACTTATAGCTACCTTCAGCCTTGGAAATCTCTGAAGGTTAGGTTTTAGGTGTCAACTTGCCTGGATGAAAGAGGATCAAGAGAATAGGTAACATTATTTTGGTATGTTTCTTTGAAGGTGCTTCTGGGAGATAGAGAGATGTGAGTTTGTATGATAATTAGGAAAGTTCCACCCTCAATGCAGCCAGAATAATGGCTAGGGTTGAGAATGGGGCAGAAAAAGACCGAGAAAAGGTGATTCCTTCTCCTATATCTAAGACACTCTCTTCCTGTCCTTGGACATTAGAACTCTGATATCTCTTTCCTTTGGGCTTCAGAAGCTATAGCAGTAGCCTTCGATGATCTTGGGTCTCCGGCTCAGATGAGAACTACACTTCTGTGATTCTGAGTCCTTCAAACTTAGACTGAGCTGTGATTCCAGCATTCTATATTCTCTGGGTTGGTGACAACCTGTAGTGGAACATTTTTGCCTCCATATTTCCATGAGCTAATTCCCTCCCTCCAGTAAATCCCCTCATCTCGCTATTACTCTAGATGATCATCTATATTTTATTTGTTCACTCTCTCTGAAGAGCCTCATATGTCTTCTAAAATTTATCATTCATTATTTGTCATCCATCCTCATTCCTATCATAACCGCAGGTGAGAAGTTGCTGTGGGAGGTACTGCTGGTGCCTCACTAACATCCTCTGTTTCTAGAAAGGCCAGCCTGACTTCCAGCTCCAGCGTCTGTAGCCCTCTGCTGATGAGCTTTCTCTGGTCACTACAGACTACTCTGTCCATCTGTGCAGCAGGCCAAGGCATAATGACTTAATCCCTTGGAACAGCCTTTGGCTACAAATACTTATCCATGGATGAATACTCAGCCCCTGTGTCACTCACACCAGCTAATTCTCAAATGTCTTCTATTTGATCCCTTGAGCCCTCTAGGTCCAACTGTATACAGGTGTTTGGTAGTGTATCATGAATGGACATCCTTCTTAGCCCTGTGTCACTTTCTTTTCATCTTATTGGTATTTTCTGGGACCCATTTCTAAGTAATTACTTGGATTTGCAATCTTTTCTCAAGAGTCTATCAGGTACCAGAAATTAATGCAGCCCTCAGGCAATATGGAGTCAGCCATAAAGGCCTAACTCTGAGCAGTTTCCACATTTCACTGTGCTAACAGGTGCAGCAGTAGTGAGTCAGTGTCCTTCTCTCATTCAACCTTTGGGACTCACCTCTGTGGCCACGGGCCACAACCACAGAGGGAACAGCAAACATCACATCTCCCATCAAGGAAAGAAACAGGTCTCTCTTTTTGACAGGATCATCTGTCCCTCCTAAGTATTCCTCAGTGGCCACTGGAGTCAGCTCCTCAGAGATGTTCTGAAATGAATGAAGGAGACAGTTACCCTCATCTTGTGAGTAGTGTGGCTTCTCCTGCCAGGGGAGAAGGTTACTATGAATGATGCTCCTGTTTAACTCTGTGAAAATATCTCCTGGGGTGATAAAATGGAAAAACAGAAGAGTGTCGGGGCAGAGTTCTAGGTCCCAGACACTGTTTCACCATGGAATTGGTCTGTGATTTGAGGCCAGACCCCTGCTCACATTGCTTCTCAAACAAATGCTCATGATTCCTTAGATACTTACTGTAAGAGGATAAGACTTCCACAGGAGTGATGCGGCTGTCTTTTGGTCCAGTTTGCCTTTCGAGAGTGGAAAGCCCATCATCTGATTAAAAATATGATTAAGCGTTTGTGAATCATTGGGAATTAACAGGAAGAACCAAATCAGTCAACCAACCAAGCAGTGCAGAATCAAGGTCCTGTTTTGTAGGCCCTAATGGGCCAATGTCTTTGCTGAAGTGAATAAAATTAAAGAATTAAATGGGTTTCTACCCAGAAACTCCAGAAATACAAAACATATTTTAAAATGTTTTGCAGAAGTTGTACCAATCCATTGTCATCTATCTATCTATCTATCTATCTATCTATCTATCTATCTATCTTCTATATATTAATCTATCATCTATCTGACTATTGCCTATCACTTCTAATCTCTATGCAGGTGGAGCAGTAGTGAGCTATAATTCATAGAAAGGTTATGCAGGCATCAAGGGAACATTTAGACCAGGGTAGTGCTAAAATGGAGGAGTCAGGGGGCAGAGGGCAAAGACTCTCTCTCATGGGTGAGTGTCCAGTCTTTGGTCTTCGGTGGTCTCTGAGATTCTTCTACAGTGGGAGCTACAGATACCTCAGCATATGATGTCCTTGTCCAAATCTCTTCATTCACAGACTTGATCCAAATCTCACCTAGTTTCTTAAGCCATGAGACCCTCCAACTGCTAGCATAAGAGAGATCAGTGCTTGCAGGTGAAGCGACTGCTTCCTCTAGTCATCACTTGGTGAGGTGCACATAGCCCCTAGAATCCTCCTGTAAAGCAGTTCCTTTAGGCAACTGAGAATTACCCCTTTTCTGTTTTTGAATTAGTCTTTTGTCTAAAACTTTTCTCAAGGACAGGGTTAAAAATATATATAAAATATATAAAGAGTTTTAAAAGTCTCCTTGAAATGCAAACACTTAGGGAGGGAGCAACCTCCTGCTAGTTCCCATGGGGAGGACTTAGCCTAGCTTTAGTGCGAGACTCACTTGGACTACAGCCCTGCTTCCTGTCCTAAAGAGAGGTCCATGCCCCCTCCAGAAAGTATGCACGATGTGGTCTGGCCATGTGGGCTTACTCCTCACTCATATTCATAGAGCCTCCCTGAGCGCATCTAGGCTGGAAATAGCTCCAATCTTTGGCATTAGAAATGTGAGATCAGGTTATGCTTCATACTTTCCTTATTGTTACTGTATTACTAAGTGAAATCTTTTCTAGTGCCTTACATGCTGATCTAGTTTTTTTTTTTTCCCTTCAACAAAGGAAAATCTACTCAACCTTTTTAAAAAGAAAACTATATTAACTCTTGAAGAAATAGTTTTCTCTAAACCTTTCCAATAGTGACCCCAAGAGCATGTGTGATCTATGGAAGCATGGAATATAGGCCCAATGTGGGTACTGTTTACCCCAGCTCTTTCTCCTTCTTAAGGGCTCTTCCATTTTCCACAAGCAGTTAACCCATCTAGGACACTTAAGGGTGCTCTAAAAAGAAGGTAGAGTATTTGAGGTGAGGGTTCATAGGACTATAGCATCCAGGTCACAGCTGAGCCATCCTAGAGCAGGTTTCCAAGGAAATGTCCACTCCTCCCCACTGGACTTCTGCCTTGGACTCAAAAAAGGGTTGGATAAGGAAGAGCTCAGGGGACCCAACGTTGATGGGAGTTTGAGGATGCACCTAAGAGACTTCTGCGATCTCACCGTTGGAATATACCAGCCAAACTCTTGCTTGTTGATTCCCACGATGTACGGCACAGTGCTGAACTTCTTCTCAGCCAGAATCTCTCCTGGTGCCTTGGGCAGCACCACTCCATCAATCACAGTGGTCAGAAAGGGGTAGCTCTAGGTAAGGGAGAAGCAATTTCTGTGACTCCACTTGTCCAGGAACTATCTATGTCTACTCTCTGTGGGAAAGACCCACACAATAGAACTGAATGGCATTGAGCAGGGACCACGGAAGCTCAAAGTCTTAAAAAGAGGACCATGTCTTTGTGAACTCAGAGGGTAGACCAATGACCAGAACTGCTACAGGTTAGGTCATGAAAGGTAGAAAATGTCACTGAAGTTAAATATAGGCTGAATCCTTTATTTAAAATGTTTGCAATCAGAAGTGTTTTTGATTTGGGGTTTTTTTTTCAGATTTGGGGATATTGGCATATATGTAATGAGACATAATGAATTTACATATCCACATTCAAGCATGAAAATAATTTACTTCTCATAGACACTTTACACAGAAATGAAAGGCAATTTATACAATATTTTCAGTGTATCTGTGAAGTGTTTGTAAAGGGCACTTGCTTCATCTTGTCTGTTCTCAAAACATTTTGAATTTGGGAGGATTTTGAATTTCATATTTTCAGGTTAGGAATCTTTAATCTGTCAGATAGGTTAAATAGTTCATTCAATCTGTATGCACACAAATACACACACACATATAATATTGATTCAGTTTTCAATGTATGAATGGATTATCATACATCTTACTGTCTATAATTGTTAATTTTTATTATTCACAGTTGAAATGCTCTATAAAGTTGCTATGAACACTGAATGAGCAAAGGCTGAGCCATTACTCAAGAGAATTAAGGAGTGAGCCTCTGATTACATTTTGTGTGTGATTTGTTATATTTATAAGTTTCTATTTTAAGACAATTAGACCATACAGATTTTTCATAAAGAATTAATTATACATGGCATGTATCTGTGATAAAGGATCAATACCAACCAGGAAGGACTTTTTCTTCAACTTAAGCCATTATATTTTTTTGATAATTCATCATTTCATGAATTCACAAATTTAGTCTTTTCCACAGCAGTATTACATACTATTGATGCTATGTTGCCAATCTCTGGAGTAGCTTCACCAATATATGTTAAGTCTCTTCTTCTTTTGGATGAACTGTGTTATTCACTCATTAATGTTAAACTCACAGTAACAGTACCATAACCTAAGCCTGAAGGAAGTTCTTGCATGACCTGCATTATGTACATCCCAGCCACCTGTGTTTAGGGAACCTAGAGGGCTCTTCAACATGATTGTTGGGGGTGCTTTAAAACAGATACCTAACAGAAAACACTAAAATGCCAAAATAAAGCACCCCATTACACATGGCACTAAGTATCACAAGTGAACAGTTCTGATCTGGGTGAGAAAATGAGGCAGAGCCTCGCTGTGCTCTGTTTCAGAGAGGAATATCTGCACCACATGACTCAGTTTGCATGGCTCTCTGCCTGTGTGTGCTAGCAATCACAGAATGCTGTGGGTTTGTCATTGAAATCACAGTTTCATTTCTGCAGGTAGGTGCACACACAAGAACAGAATGTATGACTAATGTAGATCAACTGTGCATATCTATGTACCTGTCTGCCTATTTACCCATCTGTCCATCTATTAACAGAGTTCTTGTTAACAAAATGCTACTTTGTAAATGAACTAAACTCCTCACCATCAAGGTGCCTTAATTAAGAAGAACATCATGAAGAAAGAACATGGGATGGGCTAACACTATATTGATAAACGCATTAATTTTAAATTTTACCTTTGATGAAAAATACATGGTCCTAGATTAAGTGGAACCTGATTCACGTATCCACATTTGGAAAAATGGTTCTGGGTACAATTATATGTCATATTCATATGAGAGAAACTTGTTCGTTTAACTGATACATCCTAGTTACTAAACCAGATACTGTTACAACAGTGTGCTTGGGAAATCTTTGCCAAATGGATGAACTAATCTCATTTTATTCTCACAGAACCTCTAATAGAAGTGCTATGAACCACAGGACCAGAGCAGAGGATATGATTTTAAGATACTAGTTAATGTTACTAGATCTAGGAAACACATTGGGAGGCAGGAGGGGACTGTGGAAGGGGACACAGAGTTGCTAAGTTGGAGTACTTGACTCAGACTCAAAGGAGGAGATTCCATTTCTGTCTCTGATTCTTTAACTGTGTTAAGCATAAAGTCACTACCCATCTATCTGCCTTAGAAATATACACTCAAGGAGTGACTATGATTCTTCAAAGGAGATTACTTTCATTTATCATCAGTAGGTGCTTAAAGATGTTCATATTGAAAATCTGTAATCAATAAAGCAAAGGTCCTTACCTCTCTGGGGTCTCCATGTAAATTAAGAGTAAAAAATTTCTGTAAAACAAAGAGATATTATAAGGTAAGAAGGCTTCCTTGGGGAGAACCTAGTTCCTAGATGTGCAAAAAGGGATCATCCGTGGGCAGCACGTTAGATCCACTGGGCACGAATAAAGCATAGAAGAGTAAGCCAGGGAAGAGGTAGGAACCAGTAAGGGAAGGATAGACTATATGAGCCCCCAAACTATAGTTCCTGGAACTCTAGGCAGAAAATCTGCTTTCTTTATAAACTGGGTCATCTTGTGCCACAAAGGAAGAAGATGAAATATTTACTTCTTTCCTGGCAATTGAAAACAGTTTTGTTTTACTTCTTTGCATAACCTTATGTGAATTATGAACCAAGACTCAAGTCCCAAAGTTACAGTGGACTTAATCTATGAGCACACAGGCAGCTCTTTCTGTTCTAGTGGGCTGCCATGAAGGTACTTGAATATCTTCTGGTTTCAAGATCTGAATAGAGAGCCCAAGAACTTGAGTGAGTACAGAGCTCACATTCAGGCCATTGTCCTGTGAATGAAAAGATACTATGGACTTGAGTGCTGTATTCTCAGGATGTGTATACTGCTCAGGTTCCCTGTGAGGATAGCCTGATGTGATCACCCTTCAGTCTTGTAGTGTCACCTGCTCTATGGAGCTTTCTGACTGGTTATGATGAATGTCTCTTTCCCTGGGTGCCCACTTCATTTAACCCATGAGATACTTGGATGTGCTTTTGTTTGGACCATTTCTTGTTAGAGACTTGCTCAATTCATATCTGTTTTCTCCCCTTGACATTCTTCCTCTATCCATGTAGCATGCTTAGATTCAGTCATATAGCTGTAAGAAGTTGTTCAACACATGGAGTATTTGTGCATATTAATGGAAGATGAAAATTAGAAAAATAGATGATAAATGGATCTTGGCTTTTTTCTCAGTGATGACAGAGGACAGATATGTCATAGCTGGATGATGCATGGGATTTGAAATTATTGAAGGAGGATGAATAAAACATTATGAATGAATGGGTATTTGATTTATAGATGAATAACAATGGAATATCTGCATTAGTGACTGTATACATTATAATTAATGTATAAAAATGGATGGATAGATGGTTTGATGGGTGAATGGGTAGAGAAATGTTTACCCTATAATCATAACTGCAGCATAATCTTAAAAAATCTAAAAAATTGGACCACTATAAGATGATAATTTAAATAGCTTGTTGGTCAACCATTAGATGTTTTGACACTTTTTATAAAATCGTTGTGCTTTTGTATCTTAGCCCTCAAAATTAAAGATGGTTGTTATTTCTGTGAATATAAAATATTCAATTTCTTGCAAATAGATCTGAATGCAATAAGGGCAAAATATGTTTTGAAAGAGTTGGGAAGTTATACAATTTCTTTATGTTACTTTTGGATTATTTTTTGATATTTAAGGCATTTCACAACAAAAATGGAAATGCAAAATTCCCAACTTTGATCAGGAGGCTGACCCTGCCCTGGATAGGTGAGACGTTTTCCTAGGTGATTTGCTTAGAACAAGAGTAGTGCTGATGTGGTGAAGTCAAGGGCCAAGGGCACAGAGCAGGGCCGGTGGAGTGGGCATGCTTACCATTTTCAGCGTGACCTCTAAGAGCTCTCCCTCTGTCTTCTGGCGCAGGCAGTGAACCATGGCAGCTGACGTCGTGGTTTTGCATCCAGCAGCGATAGCTATTTGCTGCAGAGATCACAGGCAACACAAGAGTTCAGGAGAAATGCCCTTTCCCTTCATAAGCAAAGACACAGACATTTTATTTCATGCTACATTTTTTCAGGCAACAGTGGGAAGCAGTAACCAGAAATATTCTACACTAGGAGGTATAGTGTCTGGTTTCCACAGTGTTGCCTCAGTTACTAACTTGGGCAATAGCTAAGTCTTCTATGGTGTTAAAATGGTTTGGTGATCTGAAAACTGAATATGTGAAGAAGAGCAGTATGGATTGGTATTGTAACAATGGAATTCCAAATTCTATTTGCTGGTTGTAGTGAGCTAACCAATGGTCAATTTGTAACACACAACTAAACGCAATCAGTGTGGGGCTGGGCGAGGAAGGCCCACCTAAGGATTGTTGCTAACAGCTTAAAAAGAGAACTGGAGAAAGATGGTGTGCTGTTGATCCCCAGGGAAGCGGGTTTTGCTGGCTTTCCTGATATTACCTTAGCTGTTCTCAACATCAGAGAAACTCAGATCCTTGCTGTCACTGAGGATGGCTATGGATCTTTTCAAGGGAGCTTGGTCTTTATCTTGAGTGTTTCTTCTTGGCTTCAGTGCAGACCTCTCAGCCTAAATTTGCTGGCACAGATCCTTCACCCTGCTGACACAAACTTTCTAACTTCCAGCACTTTCCCATTAAAGATCCTTGATTCAGACTTTCAGGAGATATTGCTGTGGACTCCAGTTGCGTTCACGGAGATCTCTGTGGGCTTTAGGTTTTCAGCTGGATACATGCAGGAGGTTGCCATGGGATCTCATCCCTCAGCTAGATTCTTGGGGTCTCTCATGTGTGGACAGATCCCTGTGCTCTTTTGCATTTCATTCTTTGAGTTAACATTATAAAGCAATCCTATAACTTATGAATCCTGCATTAATTCCTTTCCTTTGCAAACTCTAACACTTTTTAAAATTCCATCAGTAGAAAGAACTGTTAAGTAAACTGTTCATTTTCAAAAACAGAAAAGAAAGATACTACTCTGAAACCCAAGAGGAGTTTCTAAACCCACAGGTACGTGTGGTGGTCAAAAGTACTGGAAGCGAAGAAGTCTTAGATAATTTGAAGCATGTTGTATGATGGTGGGTCATGGTGAGTATGTGTGGGACCCCCAGCACCTCACTGCGACTGGTCATAGGGGATGGAAGGAAGAGGAAGGAGTGAAGAAAAAAGGAGGGAGGAGAGGAAGGAAGGAGGGAGGGAAGGAGGAAGAGAGGGAGGGAGGAAGACAGAGAGGGAGAGAGATGAAACAGAACTGTGTAATTTCTTATTCTGTTTGCTTATAAGTATAACCTGATACTTGCCACCTCTGTTTCCATAAATAATAAGTTCCTCTTTGTATTGAATTTTACCGTGTTGCCAGTAATTGAAGAATTCTGAACAAAGTCTCAAAAGTTCTGCAAATCATTTTATTTTACTTTTTATTTATACTTTATATTTATCTTAAGAGAGAAACTATATTGTATTTTTAAAATGTATTTATTACAGGATCTACAGGGTCTCATTATGCAGATTAAGTTCATAGTGATTCTCCTGTTTTCAGTCTCCCAAGCACTGGGATTGCAGGCGCACACAACCTTGTTCAGTCTGATGTTGTATTTAAGCTTATGTGTTGGGCTTACTTCACTTAACGTTACATATTCACAGGGTATCCATTTTACTATAAATAAAATATATACAAAATAAACAAGATAGATCTTTTGGGAAGAGAACCAAGAGATGAGGGGGTGCAGGGGAGAAAGGAGGGGAAGTGAACATAAAATAATTAAGATGTCTCGCGGGTATGTACCAATTATCCATGCTGAATGTAATCATGTAACACAAACATAAACAAAAAAAAAAGAAGAAGAAGAAAGATAACAAAGGTTAGAGCTGGCCTTATAGCTCAGCAAACTAAAGAACCTGCTTAGGCAGAGCTCAATGTCCAGAATCTATCCAGGCCAGCTGTACCAGCCCCACCCATGGGGCGCACTGAGATGGCAATGGAGCCTGGGCATGGTGGTGCCTGAAATCCCAGCAATTGGGAGGCTTAGAACAGGAGAATCACTACCAGTCTGAGTCTGAACTACAATATGAGACCCCGTAAATCCTGTAGGCCTTGTCCTAAATACAGGAGGAAAAAAAAGATAAGGGTAGGGGATCTGGGGAGGGAAGAGGAAAGGGGGTGACAGAATAAAGAGAACTGAGATATGTGAAGTTATGCAGACCTACTTCCTACAATGAATGTAAACATTATGTACTGCCAACATGTACTAATACTTCTTTTTTTTTTCTGAATGCTTCATGTTCTTGGTGCCTCCATTTCTTCCTTCTTGCTTTATGTGGATGCTAATCCAGCGGTTCCACCAACAGCAGTTCTCACAGGTTGACCCAAGTCCCCCACATCACGAGCTCCAATGTATAGGGCCCTGAATAGCCAGTCCTTAGAAGAGTCCTCAGACAGTCCCTCAGAAGAGATGTTGAACAATCTTGGCTTTAGCCTCCCACTATTGTGCAGGCAAACAGAAACTCTTTATCATAGTTGCATGCTGCATGGTCCCTGCCAGTGTTCCCACTCTCCGTTCTTTCTGAATCTTCCCCTAGCTTCTGTGATCTGCTCACATGCGTCTTTTTTCACTAATGTTATGGTTTATGTTTAGGTGTCCCCAAAGAGCCTCATGCAATCATGAGGCGGGGACTTCTAGAGTTTGAGACATGATCCATGATCCACTAGGATTATGTGTTTTAGTACTGGTGAGATTATGGGTCTGAGTACTGCTGGGAATTATAGGTGTGGCCTGAGGTGGATAGGCTAAGGCAGAGAGCCTGTTGCAATTTAAAGAGAGACAAGGAGACAGATTCACGCTGTTGCTCTGCTGTCCTGTTTGGCTGGCTGCCTCTGTCACTATTTTGTTGCTGTTCTGCCATAATGAACTGGGTGCTCTCTGCCCTGTTCCACTCAGCCTTGGGCCAGTGGAATATGGCCTGAAACCTCCACAAATTGTGAGCTAAATAAACCTTTCTATCCTTCATTTTGGGTGTCAGGTATTTGTCTCAGCAATGAGAGAAAAGTAACTAAGACAACTGTCTTATACTTAAATGTCTACCTTTCCAATTTTGCCTCATTGATCACTTTTTCAGAAAGTATTTCCAAATAACCTTCTTCCTACACTTAGATTAAATCCTTCTTTAGGGTTCTGTTATCACGTCAGATTCTGTTATGTCTCCTTCACTCATTGTGTTATAGTTCAAATCCTATCACTTGCATAATTACAGTCTCCTCAAATAGACTTGATGCCTTGAATGGTTGCAAGATATATGGATATTTCAAACTATGTATACAGTGGATGAATGGGTGGATTCTGCAGAAAGCAACCATGGCCATGAAGTTTCCCTGATAAGTTCTTCCATATCCACATCACTTAAGTAAATGTCAGACCATGATAGAACTTTGAAATAGTTACAGGTTACTACCTACTTCCCAGCCCAACAACATGCTTAGATGTACTTTGGTGACAAATCTGGCCAGGAGGTAGCGTGCTTTGCCAGCTGTCTAATAATGTTAGCTCTACTTCCAACCTCTGCCCTTCATGCATCATTTTCATGCTCTATCTTAGTGCTCTGGTTATAAATTGGGAGGACAAACAAGATGTCTCTTTCTCCTCAGATTCAATCACTATCACTTCAGTGCTTCTTTGATGATGTCAATTGAATTCCATCACCAGAAAGGCCCCGATGGATTCTTTCAGAACTTAGGAAATTGTGAAAACCTGTCCATGTGAGACGTACCTGAGCTACAGGCTGGGTGCTCCTCCTGAACAGACATGGAGTGAGGGCCACACCACTCTCAGAAATAGCCCGGTGGAAGAGGTCCTTGGCCAGGGGTGATAATACCTGGCAGGGAAGTGCAGAAAGAGTTGGTGCTCACATGGAGGAGGCTCAATGAGTCACTCTCTCCTTCAAGGCTCCTTCATGGACCTTAGCCTAGCACAAGGAGACCCTAGGACTCAGTACACATGACAGGTCCTCATCTGGCCTTCCCTGGTTCCTGGACTCACCATAACTCTTGGCTTCTCCACATAACCTTAAGAGAGGAAGTGAGATTCCAGAGTCCTGTGCCAAACAGGATACTCGTGGCATACCTTGACAGTCAAAATAATGGAAAGACAGCTTGGCAAATTTTAGACACAAGTTATGATTCAGAGTTTCCATTATTCAGAATTTATCTCAGGAAACAATGATCATAGAGCCACACACACCAGTATGGGAAGTAAGCTTTTTTTTTTTCTTTTTGAGACAGGGTCTCGCTATGCAGTTCAGGCTGGCCTTGAGCTCACTTTTGTAGCCCAGGCTGGTCTCAAACTTGCACCAATCCTCCTGCCTCAGCCTCTCGAGTGCTGGGATTACAGGCATGAGCCACCACGCCCAGCTGAAGTAAGCTTTAATGTTAAATGATTAGGAAGGTGAGAGAGAGAGAGAGAGAGAGAGAGAGAGAGAGAGAGAGAGAGAGAGCCTGTTGTAATTTAAGGAGAAGAAGAAGAAGAAGAAGAAGAAGAAGAAGAAGAAGAAGAAGAAGAAGAAGAAGAAGAAGAAGAAGAAGAAGAAGAAGAAGAAGAAGGATGTCACTGGTAGAGGTAGAGCTGGAGATTCCTGTGGCTCTGGGACCTTAAGCTGAGTTTCCTGAGAACCAAGATGAGATTGGACCTTGACCCTCCACCATCAGATGCAGTGTAAAAATCAGAGTCAGATCTAAATCCAGGGCTTTTCAGCAAAGATGCCTATAGCTGGAGTGGCTGGTCTCTAACACATCCCAACAGCAGCCTCATGAAACCTGGGAAGGTGCCTGGTTGCCAGAGCACTTACGAGAACAGAGACACTTTCACCTCCTGCTGACTCTCCAAAGATGGTCACAGAGCCTGGGTTTCCTCCAAAGTTGGCAATGTTGTCCTGGACCCAATGCAGTGCAGCCACCTGGTCCAAGTGTCCCCAGTTTCCCCTGCTGTGTTTGTCCCCAGTGCTGTAAGAAAACATGGAGAGGATGGAAAGAGAAGGGTAAGAGATATCATGGAGAGCCCTCAGGACCTCAGGAGCCTGAGGGCTTACTATGGTTGGATGGGGTTTGCCATCCAAGGGCTCATGTGCAGGAGGCTTGATTCCCAGTGTGGTGATTTTGGGAAGTGGCATAACTCTGAACAGACAGACACTGGAGGAAAACGATTGGCATGTAGAGGCCCTTCCTTTAGGAAGATTCCTTTAAGAACTATTATTAACATTCAACATAGTTATTCATGAGATTTAGGTTAGGTCCTGAGAGAGGTGAGTTATAAAAGAGAAGACCTCCTCCTCTTTACTTTCTGGTTTCTCTTACTGTCACCTGTGTACTTACCATGGTGGCATCTGACATCAATCAAAAGATCCTTACCATATCTGGCACCATGTTTTTGAACTTTTAGGCTTCAAAATTATGTTAAACCTTTTTCCTTATGATGTTTCTGGCCTCAGATACTTTGTTATAGCAGAGGAAATGGATTAATACAAAAAACTGGTATTGAAAAGTAGGCCCATTGATATAGCTCTACTTGAAAATGTGGAAGTAACTTTGGAAAGATTAAACATGTTTGGAGAAAGAAATAAGTAAATGTCTAAAACACTGTAAGTGCCATGCTGTGTGTGATTCTGATAAGGGCTCAAATGATAAAAGGCTAGAGATATAGTATTTATCCTTGTTACATTATTGCAAATAAGTATCACGAATTAGATCTATGCCCTAGGCTTCCTGGAAGGCTAACTTTGAGGATAGTAGAGTGGTTTACTTAGTGGATGAAATTTCTATGCACCAAAGCATTCAGGCTATGCTGTATATAACACTGGTCATTTTATTTTAAAAAAAGTTTTATTTATTTTTTGGTGGTACCAAGGATTGAACTCAAGACCTGCACTTGCCAGGCAAGCACCTATTTCACTGAGCTATCTCCCCAGCCCTACACTGGCTGTTTTAGCCAGACTTATGATAAGACTGCAGAGCAAATGAAAGCAGAGCAGAAAGATTTAGAAGATTTGCAGCTTTGATAGTGGAGAAACAAAGAAAAAAAATATGTGTAGCTATGAGCCAAGTGACTACTTGTTAGAGTTTAGCTGGGATGTTAATTATTGGAGCAACTGGAAAAAGACCAGTTAAGACCACCTCAGAAAGAGGTGAGACAGACTCAATCTGCATGGACCAGTCACTTCACTATGCTATGGAGGAGCCAGCATATGAAATGTGCAGGACTTGAGGCAAAAGGTGGGAGGCAAAATGTGCAGGACTTGAACAGGGTGGGAGCAAGGGATAAGGTAGGAGGTAGTTGGCTTCTGAACATGTTTTAAAGGTGGAGGAAGGAGGATTTGCTGGCAAACTAGATACGGAGTGGAGAAAATGAGAATTGTCCTCGAGACCTTTACTCGGAGCAATAGGAAGGATGAAGATTTAACAACGGTGCTGGAGAGCTCATCGGAAAGGAAGAGAATTGGGGGAGGTATAGTGGGATTCAGAGGTTCAGCCTGTCCCCACGAATAGAAGGTTCCCTACAGACTTTCTTGGGAGAAGGAGAATATAGTTAAAGACAGAAAAAAACATATGACCTCCAGTAACTAAGAGGCAGTCTGGCACAGGAGCCCTGAGTGCAGCTAAGAAGACTATGGAACTGGAAGAAGCTTCAGGTCTGCTGTTAATGGGGTATCCTAAGCCATAGAAGTCACCTTGTTCTGGGGACATATGTTCTGGGGCACACAACCTCAGAACAGGAACCACTCAGGGAATTAGGGGAGAGGAAGACAACAGAAACCTGAGATTGGGAGTGATCTGAACTGGTAAAAAAGGGCTGAAAAGGAGTAAGTGGGAGGTGATAAATGGCCAGAGTTAGGGGCAGAGAGCATTTTTGAAGAGGCTGACTAGTATTTGTGGGTGCTACTGAGAGGTCGCATAAGGTTGAGTCAAGTGATCTTGAAAAGCACAGAGTCATTGCTAAGTGACAACCTGCCTGACACTGGGCAAAGAGAGGCAAGGGGGAGTGGTTGGAGAGACACACTGTGGTATGCTACTGGAACAGGAAGCAGAGATACTGTCCCTTGGTGAGAAAGCAGTGGTACCTGAAAAGGTGACTTGTATGGCTTAGGATAACCCATTAACAGCAGACCTGAAGCTTCTTCCAGTTCCATAGTCTTCTTAGGTGTGCTCAGGGCTCCTGTTCTGGGCTACCTCTTAGTTATCTGGAGGTCATATGTTCTGGGCCACACACTCTCGGAAGAGGTTCACAGGCACTACACGCTGTAGATAACCTGATTCTTACTCCAGGGCAAATGTGATAAGAGAAGGAACTGTTGCCTCGTTCCTGAATGTGCCAAATACCAAAAAGGAAATGGGTTGGGGGGACTCCTGCACTCCTCCAGGAAGCACAGCTCACTGGAGTCAGATGTTCTGATGGTATCCCTCACCAGGCACCGACTCCTTCACCTACAATCATTCACTGACCTCACTCCACAGAGAAACTTCTTTCCTTTCCCTGAGAAGATGTGTTTCAGTTGAGCTGCTCTGTTGCCCACTAAGTGCCGTAACAGAGGAGCACATTGTGCTAGGACAACACAGGTGAGAGGGACAGAACGGGGCCATGGTGGATAAACTGGAACCAGACGAGGTGAATAGCCTTTGCAGATAAAGCAAAAGCCCGGAAGCAAGAGGACAAGTTTGACTAGGCTTTAAGAAGGTAATGGGGAGGGGCAGGAGGGGGCGGGTGCTGGGCTGAGCTGTGTTTCCTCACGTTTGCAGTGGCGGAACTTCTCCGCGTCCTGGCGAGGGGGCCCTGCCCGTGACGACTGCAGGGTTGTGGGAGACAGCACGGTGAGCACATCCCAGGATGATGTAAGCAGAACCCAGGAATGCCTTATGTGGATCGGCAGAACCGCATCTGTGGGTTTCTGGACATCGAGGAGAATGAGCACAGCAGCAAGGTCCTGCGGAGGACTTTATTCTGGATCCAGGCCAATTGCCTGCTCTGGTACATGGACAACCCCCAGAACCTGGCAGTGGGGGCTGGAGTTGTTGGCTCTTTGCAGCTGATCTACATCTCAAAGGTGAGCATCGCTACCCCAAAGCAGGAAACCAAAAACTCCATTTTGCTTTGTTATCAATGCCCTGTCACAAAGATACTTTCTTCAAGCCAGTGACCAGAAGGACCTGAAGGTCTGGGTGGAAGCCCTGAACCATGCCGCCAAGATCACTGTAACCAAAGCTGGAAACATACCCCTGACTACAGAAGTTCTCAAAAGCCTAACAGCACCTCCATCCCTGGAGAAGAAGCCACAGGTGGCCTACAAGACAGAGATCATCGGAGGGAGCAGTGATGGTGCACACACCCATCAGCCAGAATGGCGGAGATGATCAGGAAGGGAGTGAGCTGGGGTCCCACGCCATCCTGCGAAGGTCTCAGAGTTACATCCCCACATCAGGCTGTCGCACTCCCACTGACCCCCCACTCATCAAGAGTGGCTACTGTGTGAAGCAGGGGAATGTTCCCAAGAGTTGGAAATGTCACTTCTTTGCACCCGGTGACTTTACCATCAGCTACTTCAAGTGTGAGCAGGACTGAGAACCACTGCACACTATATTTCTCAAGGATGTCCTCAAGACCCATGAGTGTCTAGTCAAGTCTGGTGATCTCTTAATGAGGGACAACCTATTTGAAATAATAACCGGCTCCAGAACCTTCTATGTGCAGGCAGACAGTCCAGAGGACATGCACAGCTGGATTAAAGAGACTGGGGCAGCAGTCGAGGCCCTCAAGTGCCACCCCAGAGAAGTTCCTTTTTCTAGATCCATTTCTTTGACTCGACCTGGAAGCTCCAGCCTCACAGGTGGGCCTAACTCTGTCTTGTGCCAAGGTTGGCCACCTGCAGAAGACAAGAAAACCCTCTGCAAAGCCCCCTCAATGGCCTGCTCCTGGCAACCTTGGACACCTGTCCCCCAGACCAGGGAAAAGCTGCTGCCAGCAGAAGAGACTACAGAGGACTGTCTGTTCCTGCCTCAACTGGCAGAAAGTAGCATGGCTGGGGTGTTGCCAAGCTCCCGGATAAGGCATAGATCAGAGCCCCAGCACACCAAGGAGAAGCCATTTCTGTTTGACCTTGATGATGAAAGCATACGGACCTCTGATGTATGATGAGCCGCAGTGCATAGGAGGAAAGGGAGGGAGACAGAGCTGGACAGAAGGTGACCAGGATTCAGTTTCTCTGCCTTGCTGCAGGTCAGAGGCTCTTGTGGCACTCATATTCCTGAGGATGTCCTATGGGAGAGTCCATGCAGCTGGCTTTTTTGATATTATCAATGCAGTGTATTTAATTTGGGAAAATTACTAGGTTCGACCTGTAGCATATACTCAGCGGACACTATGCTGCCTCTTGTGGGACTTTTCCAAGGTCTTTCTGGTGGAGGCTTAATTTAGCATCTCCTCTCTAGAACTGGTATAGAGTCCAGTACCCCACTAGCCAAGTTCTATTTTTTTGTCCTTGTTTTAGCTTCTTTTTGTTTCAATCCAGGCATGGGATCTTAGGCCAGTCACCTGGTTTTATCCTGTTCTTGTTACTTGGCTTGTGAAGCAGGAGGGTGGCAGCTACACCAGCTGAAAGGAGTTGGGGTAGAGGAGATACAGGCTTTAGCTGGACTGGGGTCTACTCCAGGAGATGATTAAATCTGGGGGTGCCAGAGGGCAGATCCCTTGGGGGGCGGGGTCCCAGGGAAAGAGATGGGTGTCTTGTGTGAGGTATGGGGAATAGTTCAATGCCAGTACATCAGCTGGTTTGGGAAATTACTGTTTCCTTTTTGTGATCTCTAACCTCCCAGTTCTATAGATGTAGGTGACAGACCACCAGCCCAGTGACTTTGTCCTTCCCCAAAGTGGGCTTTCAGTGTTAAGTGCTATGACTGTTGAGAACAGGACAGACATTTCTTTGATACGGTGTTATTTAAAATGTGTGGAGGGAGTGTGTGATAATTCATGTATGTGACAGATTGGTCTCTATCTCAGAGTTTTAGAATAGTTTTAAAGGAAATAGTGAGAAGAAATAGATTATAGTTTGTCCTGCTAAGCTTTTTAAATCTTATTTTCCAGAGAAGAAAAAAGTTCTGGTCTCCTTGAATGAACCATTTGTCTAATATTAAGTGCTATAGATCATATACCCTGGCAGATTGGCTTTCTTTTTATCCTTCATGTTGCTTGTTGAATGCAGCTATGTATGTTTGCATGATGAAATCCTATACTTAGAAGTGGGGAGATACAAAGATAATCTTGTGATATTTATATTCTTTAGTGGAATAGAGACTGGGCATAAAAACATTGATTTAAAGGTTTTGATTGCTAGTGAGAGGTTTCCCAAATAGAAGAGCATAGCACATTGCTCCCATATGTGGGTTTTTCTACTCATATTCTAGGGTTTACCCTCTCCCTTGGACAAGACACAATTTCCAGGGCCCTTGGGAGCATTTATCTACAGCTTCTGCAGTAATTTGCTGTCAAAAACTTGGGGAGATTCCCAGAGGGACAGAGAACTTAGCTCATTGCTATCTGTATTTTTTTTTTTTTACTTGTTAGATCAGTTAATATATTTTAAATTAAAAATTAATGACTAGAGGAAGAGACTCAAAGAAGTATTTGTATGTAGGTAAATCCCTACTCCTCCTCGTGTTCACATTTGGTATAGGTGTGAAAACTCCATGAAAGGGTCATTTGTGTTTGGAGGGAAGCATGTTTGTCCTGGGCCATGTGGCCTTTGAAGTGTGGGTCACACGCGGCTTTTTCTGCCTTCACTGCTGTGGAATGCTCCTTCACTTAAGTTTGTCCTATGGTCCTGATCTAGAAAGGAAAATCTACTGAGCCTCTCCTCTTCTATGTCTTTCCACTTGCCTTTTCTTTTGCAAATGAAACTCTTTTGTTCTTTTGTCAGAAATTCTTAGTTTGGGAATTATTTATTTATGAATGATCAAGGTTATAACCTACTTTTAAAATAATCTGATTTTTTAAGAACCCATTCCAAATTCCTGAAGCCCTTTGTTTCTGGTTGCACCTTCCTCTTTTTCTCCCCTAGTCCCAGAACTTCTTGAGCTAGTCAACAGAAGTGGCCGTGAAATGAGGATGTAGTGAAAATAAACTAGAAACTTCGGAGAGTTCTTTCATATTCCCTGACTCATGGAAATGATGCCATCTTTTCATGTTTAAATTGTGAAAATCTCCCTCTCTCTCCCCCAAATACACTCTGCAGTACTACTGTTAATTAATATGGTGAGTTGATAGGTTTCTTATTTAGTAAGGTCTATTTTAAGAGTATTTTAAATTAAACATAATCCAGCCTCGGATTAGTGAAGGGGAAACAAGCGCTCCAAGAAGCAAATACTTGGACATCCCAAGGTGGAACATAGTTGATTTCATCCTAATATCAGAAAAATACATTTATCTACTTTGAAGCCTAAAAACATTTACATTCCTAACCTTATTTCAGAATTACTTTTTATGTCCGTATTTCTTAACCTTTTGACCAATTTTATTTTATTTTATTTTATTTATTTATTATTTTTTTTGTGGGACCAGGTTTCAAACTCACGACCTTGCACTTGCCCAGCAGGCACTTGTGCTTCGGAGCTATCTTCCCAGCCCTTGACCAATTTTAAACCACTATTTTTTAATGTGAGCCAAAGATGGTGAACTGAAGCATTTGCTTTTAATTGTATGAAATGGAACCAAATGGAAAAAAAGAAGAAAATAAGGTACAGATTCAGGACAGGTGAGTGGTTATGCATATGGGTTCTGGAATAAATCTAAGTTTTTTATTTTAAAAGAACTGAAAAAGACACTGCATTTTCTTTGTGGAGTGAAAACCATGTCTGAGTTGCTCTTTCCATAATTGTTCTGAAGTGGTACAGGCCTGCATGCCACAGTATTCCTGGTGGGCTCTCCTTGGTAGAACTACTTAGCATCTGTTCTCAGAAACTGATAGACTTGCTTACTCAAGGGCAAGTGGTGCTTGGAGAAAATAGTTCACCTTTTGCTTCCTGTGAGACATGAGTAATAAGGAAGGAACATTCTGGACAGCAGCCTTAGGTAGCAGGACCACACTCTGCTTCTGCCTCAAATGCTGAGCTGTGAGAGGTAGAGTTAAGGTCCAGTTTTTCACTTTACTGGGAAAAAATCATTTTTCCTTTGTGAATGTAAATCTTCTTGCCATGAACTGAAACGACCTGATGTGTAATAGCAGATTTAGTAGTTGAGCAATGGAATTTGATAGGTTTGTTTTTAGTGTTAAACAGATAAATGATATATGGCATTAACAGCATGGTGGAAATTAAGTTTCCCAAATCAGCTTTGTTTGTTAACTTGGAACATGTCAGAAATGGATATTTTTATTAATTATGTTCTGCCAACATCTTTTATCTCCTTAGAACTGTTTTCCTTCTTTGCTGTCACCTGTTACTAGGTAGAGTGAGTAAAGCAAATGTTCTACAAAAACACGCATTTTGAGCTGTTCCCCATCGCTTGTGATGGTTTTGAACCAGTAGGTTTCAGTTGTGAAGTGCCCTGCTTTGAGTCCCGAGCTGAGTGCATGGAAACTTGTGCTTCTAATTTTCTGTGATCTGTTAATTGCTATGCAGCAAAGATAATTTTCTAAAACTGTTTTGTTGCTTGTTTTGTAATAAAACCAGTGCTGAAAAAAAAAAAAAAAAGAAGGTAAGTGGGGTCCAAATACTAAGAAATGAAGATGCTTTACTAAGGAACATACTTAAGGTCCCTTTGCATACTGACAAACCACAACTCAGCCAAAAACCTTTGCTTTGATATGAGAAATGTGGAATGAGAAGAGTCCAGTATCTTACCTGAAGAATCCCCAGATTCCTAGGCGATACTGAATGGTCACCACCACCACATGTTCATGGGCAGAGAGTGGCACTCCATCAAATATTGATGCCCCACCAGATAATAAGCCGCCTCCATGGATCCACACCATCACCTGAAGAGGCAACAATACTGGTTACAGGAAGCAGAGCAAGAAGGACCGAGGATTGGTTGCCTGATTTGGTGGCCTCTCTTGTCCCAGACTAAGGAGGCCATGACCCAAAATCCACAGTGCCCAGTAAGAGTGTGTAAAGCAATCCCTCTCCTCCCCAGCTCTCTCAGATTGGGCTCTGGATCCTCCCCTACTTGGCACCCACTGGGTATCTGCCTTCCTACTGGACCCGATGGCACACCCTCATAGGACTTTTCAAACTGAGAATGCCATCACAGAACTGGAAAGGGCTAAGGATATCATGTTCTCCTCAACAGTCTACCATCCGCATGCCTGGACTATTCAGCTAGATGAATGCAGCTATGGAGCAGCCCTGGCATTTCAGCTTTCTCTCAGCTCATCTTTTAGCTGTGGATTTGACTTCCTTGTGCAGGATTGATTTCTCAAGACCCACACACACCCTTGATGGTGTCACTTCTTAATGTGCCTCACCTCTGCCTTCTCTGCAACGCCAGTTCTACCCACTTACTATGCCCAGCTCATACCTATCCTTCTTCAGGAAACCTTCCATCATTTGACTGATATCTGAGGCTATGTGCCTACTGTGTGCCAAGTCTACAATAAGACTTGAAGAAAAGAGGAGTGCAGCAAGTCTTTTTTTTTAAATGTATTTTTAGTACAGGGATTACACAGTCTCTCTACATGGATTAGACTCATAGAGATCCTCTTGTTTCAGCCTCCCAAGAGCTGGGATTACAGGCATGCACCACCATGCCCAGTCTCAGTCACCAACTCAGCATGTTCCAGGAGCAGGGCTGCCACTGCACCCCTAGAACTGAACTCCGGTCCCTGTGCCTGTCTTAGCACGTGCTTTAGTCTGCTGAGCTATTTGACCAACCTTAGCAATTCTCAGTCCGCTTTTGAAAAGCTCATATTAGAGATAAATAATGAGTAGAAAACTGATTTTATAATAGTATTGCTTGATAAATAAGAGAATTATGACATTTAAAAACTAAACCTTTAAAAACTAAACCATCCATAAGATAGGTACTAATATTTGCCCCACTGACAGAAAAATTGGGCACTTAAACTGCGGCTAATAATCAGTAGCATCAGAACTTGAACCAGGCTGTCTGGACCCAGAGTTCATTGCTGAGATGCTTTTCAGTCACAGCATAGTAAAGTGGTTGTTAGGGCAAGAGAAAGATCCTGCAGTACCACCTCATGTGTCATTAGCCCTGGCTCCATGTACTTAGCCAGGACTGAGATAAAGCTTAGCAGTCATCACTGAGTACTCATATGTGATTAATCCCATTTGAGGAAACACAGAATGGGAGATGTATAGAAATTATGCAAAGGTCTCATCCAGGCAAAAGTAGACATGGGGTTTAACCTCAATCCCCTCTCTATAGTTCCATAATCTGTATTCATGGATAGAAGAACACAGACTCTCAGGACCCCTACTTATCCTATACATATGATTATTGTTGATACTAGAGTAGGCATTGAGTTGAGGTCATCTGAGAGTGAACACTGGACCCCAAGGCTGGTTGCCAATAAAACGCTGAAGAATTCAACATGTATCTGTGCAGCCCAGCTGGCAAGATCTTTGAAAGTAGAGCCCCACAAGGTCATGGTTTCATGCTACCCAAATCTTCCATGTCTGTGTACACAGGGATGAGGAGTATATAATAGAAGGACCAAAGAAGGTGGGAACATTTTTCCCCATGTCCTTACACTTTACAAAATACATGTATGCCTAACTTCTGATGCACAAGTTTGAACCTCTTCCTTCACTCCGGGGGTCTAAGCCAGGATATTTGTGGTAGACTTAATAGGTCTGAAAACTCACCCCCTTCCAGCACAGGTGATTCTCTGTTTCAGGAGATCCTCACAACATCTGGCACATAAGTAGCAACCTACTTCATTTCTGACTTCATTTTGAATTACTGACTCACAAATTATGAGCTGTGTTACACAAAATGCAGGAAGAGAATGCACAACAAAAAATCCTAGATGCTTGGCTGACAGAAAGGGAAACACTTTTGAGATTGTCAGAGATTCCTCCTTCTAACACATTTGTGAAGAAACAGTGAAATTTTTCACAGGCGCATCTTGGTGTGGTAGAAAAGGCAACACACTTGGTTTAATTTCCTAGTCTATTGACTTAAAGATAAAAACCAAAGCTCTTGTCCAATTTGTTCTAATATGTGAGTTGCCCTTCCTCTTTCTTGAAAGAAAATACTTAGGATTGGATATAGCTTAGAAGTAAAGCTATTATGTAATGTGTGCAAACACCTGAGTTAAAAAACAAATGATTGTTACTGATTTGTCTCAAGGACTATTCCAAGCTCCAATTTTATTGGAAATTACGTTTTTAGATGAGATGGACATTACGTTCTTAAACTAGCAACTAAAGAGGCAATAATTTTGAGAGAACTTAAAAAAAAAACAAAATACATCTTTTATATGTATACAATGTCTTCTAGAAGTATGATGACATTGTAGGAGACTGAGATATCAAATATTGTTTTTCCTGTGATTGAATAAAGCCAGGGGCCTGGACCACGATGCCTCCACTTTGGGTTGTCTTTGCCCACTCCACCGTATGCTGAAATGTTCTGGATGCTGAAGGTCTGAAGGATGGAGCCCTCATTCCCATTGCTTACCGGCAGCTGGCTTTTGTTCTTCAGGTCAGTGGGAGAGTAAATGTTTAAGTAAAGACAGTCTTCTGAATACTCAAGAGGGATGTTTTCCAGTCTGTTAGTAAAAACCTCAGAGAGCACTGGCCCTGCTCCTGTAAGTTGGGAGCACCTGGTGAGGAGAGATGAAAGAAGCCCTGAGGTTGAAACATATCTAAGCTAAGTTCTTCATAGCCCAGATAAAGACTTTTTAACGAGGTGTTTTTGTTTGTTTGTTTTGTTTTCCATCAATAGAGTTGTTACGATCAGACCTAAGGCACTGAAATGGACCAGAGGATATATAAGTGTCTTGGTGGGAACTCTCTGGTATCTCCAAAGGTCATGCAGAGGGAGAAATCCTTAATATCTCACCCCAATCAAACAGCAGATTATAAAGATGCCTGATCTCAGTTCTAAACCTTCCTGCTACAGTGAAGGACTTATCTGACCTGAGCAAGACACTGCTATGGGACATCAGTCCATGCACTACAAAGCTCGCCATTCTCCACCTCACAGGAGATCCTGAGGTAGGCTAGTCCCAGGTCTGGCTGCTATACCAGAAAAAACTTCCCTGCTAGTCCCGAGACATAGGACTAATAGCATATATTTATAAAGAATTCAAAAGATTAGACTTCCCTAAATAAAAGGCCCAATCAAAAAATGTCCATGTGAAATGCGGAGACACTTCACAGAAGAAATGCAGATGGCCAGTGAATGCATGAAAAATATTTAACATCACTGGCCAATTAGAGAAGTTGTAAATTAAAACAGCACTGAGATTTTCCACCTTGTTTTGTAAAGGACAGTCTTCATCAAAAAATCAACCAATCACAAATGCCAGCATGGCTGAAGAGGAAGAGGACCCCTTCCACCTTGCTGATGGGAATGTAAACTAGTAAAATCACTATGGAAATCAGCATAGAGATTCCTTAAACGCTAAAACTAAAAATTCTATTTGACCTAGGTGTTCCCTTTCTAGATATCCTCCCTAAAGTGTTTAAAACATCTTGTTACAGGGATTTATGCATACTCATGTTTATAGCAACATAATTTAAAGTACCCAAATATTGGAAGTAGGTAACATGTCTATCAGCAATGAGTGGATGAAGAACCGTGATATGGACATACAAAGGAGCACTACAGTGTCATAAAGAAGGGTAGACATGAATAATTTGTAGGAAACTGTATTCATTTTGAAACCATGCTATTAAGTGAAATAAATAGGACACATAAGTTTAAATATTACATGGTTTCTTTTAAATGAAAAACGCAAAATATGAATAAATTAACAAGTACAACAAATGATACATAATAAGGAATGGGCAGCCAAATATTTTTCAAATGAAAAGGGGATGGAGAGAGGAAGGGATTGGGAAGGGCAGAAGGGGAAGCGGTTGGGGAAGTGTTAAGCTGTGTGATGTATCAGCACAGGCTCTCCACAAGGACCATAATGGTTAGGTGCTGCAAATTTGAACTAATCAAAGCTAATGACTCCATACAAACAAAAATAACAAAAGTGGAGTGAAGAGGAATGAAGTGAACTTATGTCCAAGGGAGATCTGTTGGACAACATAAAAGGATAAAATAATTATGCTTTAATCTTTTTTCTTATCTACAGAGAATACAAAGTAGAAAAAAAAAAAAAAAACAGAGGGAGAAAAAACATGAGAGAAGATACAGAATGCCTAACAAAGCAATAAGAATTAACAATGGTTGCTATATTGCATAATGTCATCTTCAAATTAGCTGTTCAGATCATCAGATATAAGCAAACAAAATTGGCTTTAAAAAGTTACCAGGAATTAAGGGCAAGAAAAAAAAAAATTAAGCGTTGACTGCACGCCTCTGCAGAGCGGCAGAAATCAGCACTGCAGTGATCGAATATTCATGTAATTAGGGTTCATGAGTGTAGGACAGACAAAGGGAGAGAAGGGACGAGAGCAGGGAATGTTTCGAACCTGGAGGAGTATATTAGTATATAGATAATGCCCACATGTTAACATCTAATGCTAAAAACAAGATAGCAAGATGTGGAATCCAGCACTCAATAGCTACAGAGAAAAAAAAAAAAAAAAAAAGCAAAAGAACCCTGAATGCAGCAAGACAAAAGAAGCAAACAACATAATAAGGCTCCAACAAACCTTTGCCAGACAAACAGAAACCAAGGGAATTCAATTTCTCCAGACTAGTCCTAAGAATGTTTAAAAGGAATTCTCCAGATTCAAAGAAAATGATACCCATGTAGGACATGGCTGTTTACTTTAGTGAAAAGGTTTTACACTTTCACTGGCCAAGATAAATAAACAGACAATTATTACTATGTTCAAATTATAGCTGTACAACATATGCCACTGCTACCTTTAAAACAACACTATTAAAAATAATAACTACATGTATTTGCTAATGATAATCAAGATGAAAATATATGCTATCAAAAACTCACAATTGGAAGAAGAGGTGCCGAGTGCAGGTTTTGTTTTCCTTTTAGATCAAACTTAGGGTGCCATGAATTTAAAATATTTGTGATATTTATGCTATAAGATTTTTTTTAAGTTTTATGGTTACTGCAAAGCAAAAATTTGTGATAGATACCTCAAAGCTAACAAGCAAAGAATCAAAATGTGCTGTTAGAGAAAAGCACTTAATCAATCACAAAGGAAGAGTATAAGCTGTAAGAAAGGAAAAAAGCAAGGTGCATGCGGGTCAGTGGGGACTTGGTTTTCTTTGTCCAATCCTGGCAGGATGGATAGAGAACCCAAATCATTCCTCTGTGCATAACGAGGCACGTAAATTTAAATGCAGCTGACAGTAGAGAACTTGTGAGGTCAATGTGTCCTCCCACACACGTTTTGTTGGTCAAGTTCAAGATAAAACAAGAAAGAGCACTGCTTGTAGACTTCACATTTTCAGTGAGTTATTTTCCAAAGCACTAATGACTACTTATGTCCTAACATATCACATTACTAATTTTGTAACCTTACATTTCTTTTCTCTCTGTCCCTCTAGTAAGTTCCATGAAGCCCCTCTAGGGATCCATGTTTCACTCATAAATGGTTTCTGAGAAACTATAAAGCGCTGGCCCAAAATACTTAAATAATAAATATGTGCTGAATAAATGACTCTACCAGATGTGATGGTTCATAAATGTTTAAAAACATCTATAGTGTTCTCCTGGATTTCAGAACACAATATGTCTTACTTAGAGGAAGCTAGTGTCTTTTCTGCATCGCGCTGAGACAAACAAGCTCACTGAAAGATGCCAAAACTACCCCCACCAGCTTACATAGGAGGGTAAGACGTGGTGTTCTTCACGTTGTTCCATGGCTCTGCAGGCTGTGGAGGAGCAAACCTCAGGAATCCCAGAGGGGACTTAGCGAAAGGGACTCCCAGGAAGACAGCCACAGGCTGTGCAGATCCTTCCAGGCGGACATACTTTCCCAAGACTTTGCCATGAGCTGTGTCCACCACTGGTGGAGAGAGCAGATTCCCTGTAGGACAAAAAGAAAGAAGACCCATCCGAGGGGAGCATTAAGTCTCTAATCCAGAAGGGTTTTGTCACTTTCTGGACCAGTGACCTTGAACAAGTGGCTTACATTACCTAGGCTTCTTATATGTAAAATAGGAGGCTTCTTATGTAAAATAAACATGGGAAAATAGTTTCTTATGTAAAATGAGGGTGAGAAAAATCTGTCCTTCCTCAGGGGCTGGTTGAAAGAACAAACTAGAATTTGAGACATAAAAGCATTCACCATAAAATGAATACAAAAAGGAAAGGTGTTGCAATGAGGAATGAACAAGGCCTTGAGTTTTTCCCATGTACAAGCTTCTGATAGCTCCTGTCTTTTAAGATGCTGGTGCTGAAGTACGTGCTGAGAGGAGAAGGAACACGAGGTGGCTCTCATTCTTAGGAGGGCTGACCTGGTGGGAGGTGGAGCCACACACATATTCAGTGTAATTCTGGAAAGGAGGTTGTGTCTTGTGAGATGAACCAGGAAGCTGCCACCGGAGTTGGCAGAGAGTATGAGGGCTCTGATTAGTGCAGTCAAGGAGGAGCTGTGATTTGCAGCAGTGCGGAGGGAATACGAAAAGATGGGAAGCAGCAGGGGTGTCAAGCAGTCCTAAGTGAGTATGCTGAGACCTGGAAACCGAAAGATAGGGCTTGGGTAGGAATGAGCAAGTATCCTGTAGTTTCTACCAGATGAGTCCATTGGACATGGAAGATCATCACAGAGCGAGAAGATGAGTGTCAGTCAGGGAAGAGCTCACATGCCAGACTATGGGATTGGATTCAATTTAATGAACAAGTAAGCAGGAACAGTCTGGCTTAGAGGACACAACAGGCTTCCAGAATATTCTTCAGGTGACTCTAAGAAGGCCTGTAGAGGGGAATGAGAGTAGGTCTCATGTTCCTATCTGCTTTATTCCCCTCATTTTCACGGAGCAGACAACCATTTCTCATTTCCCTATAGTTTCCTCATCAGTCCTGGTTCTACCCATTGTGGGACTAAAGAGAGCTCATTTTTTAAGTCGATTTTCGTACAATCATGGCCATCTGGCACTTGTCTCTCATCTTGCCTCCACACTCTCAATTTGACAATAGCGTCTCTCACAGGCCATGGTTTATATATAGTCTCTTGTCCCAGTTGCTTGAATTCGAACATCAACAATATGTCAACATCCTGCTCAGACTAAGTGGTAGAACAGAAGAGAATAATCCACATTTAGTTTTAAAAAAGAATACCAGTGGCCTTGAAAACTCTTTATAGCAAACCAGGCTACAAAGTAGTATCAGTGTCTCTTGGTGTCAATAGATAATCACATCCTGTGGATTTTAGGATGGTTGCTATTGTTGCGAATTATCACAGATTACAATGAGCCATGCTTCCTGGGAGACACCTACCAGCTCTTCAACTTCTGTTGTTTTGTCTTAATAGGTTTTAACCTCTTGAGCATGGGATAATCAGGACATAATCTCAGCATAAATGTAAGTGTATGTGTATACTGAGATGCCAAGTGGAGATGACAATGCAGATTAATATTTTCTTTATTCTTTTCAAATTCCTGTGTGGAGCCTGGATCTCCCTTGAGAACTATAAGAATAATTTTGTGAGGAAATAAAGTGATGCCTGTAATAAACTCTGAAGACAGCCTCTGTGTGGGCTATAACGTCAGAGAAGTGACAGGAAAAGAAAGGGACTCAAGAACATGTGTGTGATGCTGCCTCCATGGGAGACAGGACAACAGAGGAGTCAGTGGTAATCTCGGCAAGAAGATGCCACAGGAGGAAGAGGCATCCACCTGAAGCTGAGGGCATACAGCAAGGGTGTGTGACCTCAGGGCATATCCATGTGGGAGGAAGCAGCTAAGAATAAAGCACAGAGAAAAACGACAGTTGAGATTGAGCACACCCCTGAGAGAGGTGGTAGGAGAAGTGAAGAACATCAGGCCAGCCAAGGAAGAAGAGGAAGAGGGGCTGGCCGGGGTTCTGCACACTTGAAAGAGCTGAAGGAGGGTAAAGTCAAGTGAGCAGTCGTGATCTGCATTAGTTCAGTAAGCACTTTTCAGCCAGACAAGATTAGTAGAAATCAGACTGCCCAGGGTATACATGTGAAAAGTATGGAAGGCTTAATCAAGGATAGTAACAATAACAGTCTTCTTTTAGGTTACCTGGACTGAGTACATACTGAGAAGTTACTGTCTGCCAGCTGTGCATTTCAATTCCTTTAGGTCAGTTCTTCGATAACCCTTTGCTATGTGGGAAGTAAGAGAACCAAATTACAGAGGAGGAAAAGGGGGGCTTAAAAATAGCCCATGTACTGTATACTTCCTAAATTTTCAAGTGGCTGGTACTTCCAGGGTAACTAGTAGTGCAGGATTGCTCCACTCTAAGTTTGGGTCATTCTGAACTTTACCCTACAGGCAGTTTTAGGTTTGTCCATGTCCAAAGAGAAGAAGATAGTATCTATGTGGGGTCTCTAGACAGGACCTGTCAGGGCACTGATACCTGAGTACTACTCTGTGCTCAGGAACCAGAGATAGACCAGGGCATGGTTTTCCAGGACTGCTTGTGAATCTCTAAGTCTATTTCTCAGTTAATAAAATGTCACAAATGCATATTGAGGTTCCTTGCTATATACCTATATTAATGAATTATTTAATTTCTGCATCTGACGTTTATATCTGAGGCCTTTTGACCCTGCCGGGGCCGCCACTCCCTAGGTCCCTTCCATTCATGTTCCACACTCATCTCCTTCCTTACCAAGGTCTCATATCTCTGGCCACTGTACACTTTGCCTTAACCAAGCACAGCAAGACATCATATCGACAGTCCCTGTGCCTAAAAATCCCCCAAAGTTGTTCAAATTACCCAACCCCATACCTGCTTCCTGACTCTCTTTGTCCTTTTAGAGGAAACCCCAATAAAGTCCCTTGTCCACCCTCCTCCCTCATGTCTCCTGGCTGACCTTCCCTTTTCCCCTTTCCCTCAGTGATGTGATGGCTCCTCTTGGAAACCGATAGCAACAGAGTAATTTTACAGTGGCCATTGGATCTTAGTCTGATTTTACCATATGTTAAATGTCATATTCATAAGGTCCATTTTATTCAACTCCTTTATCTATGCATTTCATGTACCTCCTCTAAATCAGGGCCATCCAAGGCGCTTTACAATCAAAGCTTTATTTTATCCTCATTGCAGCCCACTGAGATACCTATGAGCATCATTCTTGTTCTAGAGATATAGTGATGCAAATACAATAAAAGGATTTCACCCATGGACACATAGCTCAGAAGTCCTGAGCTAGGATTCAGAGCTCCATACTGGCCCCCCTGTGTTGATATTTTTTATTATTTTTCTAGACACCTTCCAAGACAAGGCCATAGTGGAACTAAGAATCAAAGAAAAAATAAACTGACCTCTCTTAGTTTCTCATGTGTGAAGTTAGGTTCATACATGAGACTGCCATGTGCAGTGAATCTCTGCTATCTCCATAGCATTAGGTGTGGCTGGGCTGCTTCAAGTTTAAGTCCAAGTCCAGACAGTGAACATCTCTATGGGATGTGGATCCATCATTGCCCAGCATCACCACCCACCTCTGCCAGGACAAGGATTCCTAAATGTGCTCCCGAATTTTGGATTTCAGGACTCACCCCAGGCTATGCAAGCCAGGAAAGAAGCCAAGACCAGAGCATACATCCATGTCATGGAAGGCCAGCTGCTGCTATGCCTTGCAAGATCTCCAAGCAACTCTGAAGGGGTTCTCATGTCCCAATCCAGATGCTGAGGCTGAGTTCCTGTGGCTTTTCCTAGGCAGTTGGACTGCTTAATCATAAAGTGATAAAAAATAAGACTTCTACCCTACCCCTCCACAGACCTCCTGGGAGAACTGATAGAGCTGAAAGCCAGACCTAGCCTGAATTCAAGCTCTTTTATCTACAGTTAATACTCAACTGTCAGATTACAGCCAAGCACAAACTGGAACAACAACTTCTTATATAAGATTTTCTCCCCTCTGGGACCTTTAGATCCATGTATTGTGGGCTTTACAATGGTAGGCACAGCAGCAGGTGTCTTTAGGTGCAACATAGTTTTGGTCTGGGGTCTTCAGAATACACTGGTAAATTTTAGAGCACTTCACATTCTCAGAACAGTTTATTTACGAATTTAGGACTTATCTCTTAGCTTTCCTGGGCCGGATCTCCTTAAATGTGTAGGCTCATAAGTTTACAAGCATTATCATACTTCATCTAGCCTCCTTTTGATGTCTAAAGTAGATCTGCAGGACTGCTGCCAATGTTTCTGCCTGCTACTCCGTACTTCCAGGGCGAGGGAACTCATTTCTTCCTAAAGAAGGGATTTCAGAAGAGAATATTGTTATAGTAAATAAATCTCTTGCTTCACAAACCCCAGCTCTAATTATCCATGTATCTGTTTATCCAGTAATTCTTCATTTATTTCCCCAAATGTCTGCTTTTTGATGTCAAAATACAAAAACTGGAAAAATAAAAGTACATCCCCATGTTTCTGTTCTGCCTGTGAATATAATCTTTTCAGGCTGTGGATTATACTGTGTCCCCTTTTTCAATGTTACAGAAAATATGCATATAAATTGGCTTCTAACTTCATGATTTGGTACGGCTTCTCTTCTGCTATACAGCTCAGCAGACCTTGGGTAGAAACTTTTCCTCTTTTGCAGTGCTGTCCTCTGCTGGACACAGGGAAATTCACATGGTTAAGGTGGGAAAGGTTTATTTGGCTCACAGTTTATATAGGTTTCAGTCCATGGTTGCCTGGCTCCAAGGCAGGTAGGCATGGCAGAGGGGCATCACAGAAAAGAAAGAGTCCATGGCAGCAGAAGGCAGCAAGACAGCAAGCATCAAGTTTCAACAACAATGGTTATGACACTTTTAATTATTTTAAGTAATAATATTATTTTATTATTATATTATGAAGCCTACATTAACTAACACCTCTGGTTACTGATTTTCCTTCAGATAAATCAATGCAGCTTTGCTTCCCTAACACTCTTTGCTTATCTCTCAAAATTAATCTCAGTTTCCATAGAAGTTTTCAAGGATGGACAGTCTTCAGGTAGGGGAAGACATGTAACAGCCTCCTCTACCAGAATGCAGGATATAGATTTCTCTCCTGTACAAAAGACTGAATTATAAGCAGTCATATGAGTTTTTCAAGATTATCCACTCCAATTAGCTTTTTTCGGACAGTATTTATGTCTGCGATGTGATGTGCCACATTAAAACTGCCACTATACACACTGATCACAGTCTTTTTCATTTACTATACAATGTCCCATTGGTCATACAGTCACATCATGTTCCTTATTTTATTGGTCATATATGTTCCCAATCCCAATTGTGAGGGCCTCTTACTGAGGGAAATGCTGCTATGGACAAACCGCTGGCTACTGTTATTCTGTCATGTACTATTCTATGAGTTTCTGTTTCCCATGCTACCTTTGATTGAAATGTTGCTGCCTTATGCAAACAGTTCTTAGGTCTGGAATAGGACTAATAAATTGTTAGAAAACGTTCCTTATGTATAATGTACCTTCCCTCACCTTCTATGAGATTCAACCTTTGAGGGTTACACCCCAAGCAACATTGGAAAATCAATGTTACTCACATTCCTGAGTTATAGTGGGTCCACTTTTCAATGGGCACTTCTTCAGGGTTTATTTTCGCTTCTGCCTGCACTGGTGAAGCAGTTAAGCATTTTATTGCTTGTTGCTGGATATTTTTAGTGACCTTTGCAGCCCAGTGGCACTTAGGGCTGATGATAGATCAGCATACACAAGGGCTGTTTTCCAAAGGTTTTGTAAAACTTTTCTTATTTCCCTTACATGTAGATTTCTCATAATTTTGAGGTCAAGATATTGTTGCATATGCTCATTGTGCAACAAAAATTTAATCACAAAAATAAAAGTGATACTTTGGACCTTATTATAGACATCACATTGAAATATATACTATTATCTTTTTAAACTATACAAAAGATGGAAGTACAGTGGCAGAATTACAATTCAACCAGGTGAAAGAAAAAAATCTTAGGAAGGATCCTTTGGAGAGATCTCCATACTAAACCATAGAAAGGACACAATCTGTTACCTACTTGGGGTAGAGGGTATATTTATGTTTCCCCAGAGAATGCTGAATAACTTCTGTGGGTACCAGAACATATTGTCCAGTTGTATCAAGAACTCAGATCTGGAGAAGTTTGTTCTGCCTTTTGGCGAGTTGGTGTACAGTCCTGTGACAGTGACGCTTCAAAGATAGTTCTACAGGCCTAGATAAAGATGAGGCTAGATCAGACCTGCAGCCTATTACAGGATTTGACTCAAAATGCTCAGGAAATGGTAACCAAAACCAGAAGCAAAAGTCTGAATAGGTGATAGCATATATACACAATTGAGCTAAAAATTGCCAGTATTCTTAAGACAGAATAAAATATAAAAAAATCTATTCATTGGAGACAAAAGATTTTTATTCTTTCCAAACTATTTTCTATGATATCTCTGCTTATTGACAAACAACAAAATCTGACTATACTATTTATATTTAAAAATTTTTAATATTGTACTAGAGATACTATAATTCAATTTGGTCAAAAATGTTTCGTGTACTCTGATTTTGGAAGACATTGTTTGTTTAGTATACCTGTTTGTCTTCATTGTTCCTTCTGGGAACAGCTGTTAGCTTTTTCTTTTCAGATCAACAATTTTTTCCCTTTTTTCTTCTACATTTATGGATGAGTTTTTAATGACACAATTTGAATTATAGACTTAAAATCATGATTTTACTTAGGTTACCGTCTGGATTAAGTGATAAAAATTGGCTTTCTCACAGCTTATCAAAAATTAAAATAATTAACAAAAATCCCTTAGGGTAGGGAGGGATTAACAGATGGGACTCCAATTGGTGAGTAGAGGAGTGGTCAACAGTTGGTTAATAAGGAGGTCCCAGTGATCTCCATAGTCTCTTGGGAGACACCCCCAGCAATTTGGTCATTGGTCAAAAGGTAAAGTTTGCTAGAAACACCACACAATAATGTTTCCTTTCAAAAGCTTTTTTGGTACAAAACCAATTTAGGAAACAAAGGTTTTCACATGATTAATAACAATTCATTATTGTTGATATCATGATATTTTAAATGTGTTCATCATTCCAGGTGTATATGTCTTCCAAAATATAAAACAAAGTTTGCTTACGATGATAAGATTTTCTTTCAGATTCAGAACTTTGCCTTTAACAAAAACGCTTAAATGGTGTACGCTTCATAAAAGAACAACAAACTAAGCAAAAGCTTCTCTTGTATTAGATAGAGATGACTGTTTAAAAGGGCTATGCTACATCAAAATGAAAATTTAAGTATATTACAAAATGTCATCATGATTTTGCTGCAATGTTATATATGGTTTTGATTTCTAATTTTCTGTGTAAAAACATAATTGCTGTTTATTAAAAACTTAACTATTGAAATCTCCATGACTATTAAAAATAATGGCTCCATTTTATGTTCTAAGATGATTGATATTCAGATAAGGTGGTAATATTAGTCTCTTTTTTTTTTTTTTTTTTTTTTTTTTTTTTTTTTTTTTTTTTTTTTTTTTTTTTTTTTTTTTTTTTGTCTTTTTGAGACAGGGTCTCGCTATGCAGCTCAGGCTGGCCTTGAGCTCACTTTTGTAGCTCAGGCTGGTCTCGAACTCACACCGATCCTCCTGCTTCAGCCTCCCAAGTGCTGGGATTACAGGCGTGCGCCACCACACCCGGCTATTAGTCTCTTATTGTGCAATATCATTAATCTTTTCTTCTGGATGTTTAACAGCTGAGGTTTAGAGGTTGAAAAATTAAAGAGAGAGATGGGCTAAGATTATAGTCAGTATTTTAGCCCCAGCCCTTCTGGATCAATGAGGACCCAGGATACAAGAAAACCTTTGCTGTGACATCCTATAACTTGACTGAGTTTCTGATTTTCTGACCAAGGAGACTGTAGGACCATAGAAGAAAGTAATTCTATGATATATAGTGTTCCTAAGGAGAGTCACTGGGAGAAAAAAATCCATAGCTACTATTATGGATTATAGGGTGGTATAGGATTAAATTGATCTATACAGATCCTTTGGACTGAAAATCTGTGGCCTAAATAAGTAAGTTCACCCAGGATTGAAAGGTTTCAAAATGAAAACTTCTACAGTTCTCCAAACACAGCTTCTTAAACTTCAGAAGAATAGCTATCACTTACACTAAAAAACAGAAAAGAGGGAGATGTAGGGAGTAGCCAAAACTGGAAATTGGTTACATGTGTGGGTCAAGACAATATCAAAGTGCCTAAAGTAATCAAACTACCTAGTCCTGAGAAAAACATCTTGCCTGAGACCCTTCTAGTCATTAGTCACTAGGCCAACCCATGTGCAAGACACCAACATTTTGAAATGTGTAAATAAATGCCCCTACAGTGGTAGTTTAGTTCCTCTTCTCTCATCAGGAGTGAGGGCTCCACCTGATGCCAGCTTTGCCTTTTGTCTTATTTTTTTCATCCCCTCACCATTTTTCCCCCAGGACCATCAAGAGCTGTTCAAATCACTGAAGAATGTGATTGTTTTATGAACTCTATTTCTTCTATTCTCCATGTGTAATCATCCATTCCTTCATTTACCTACTCATTCTTTAACATTTAATACCACACCTGATTCCTTTCTAAGTGTTGTGTATACTAAAGTGTATTCAGGACAAGGTCCTACCTCTTACAGATCTTCTGTGACCAGGGCCAGTGGGTAGCTATGCATGTGAAAGCACCAAGCTATGGGGATGCAAAAGGGTATTGAGGCTGGAAAGGACTAAGGATTGGACAAAACCCATGTAACTATATAGTACATAGTTTTAACCATTATGCTATGATGCAAAACATCTTTAATAAACCACAGTTGTGAGCACACTAAGTACACACTTCATTGACCTATAGGTATAGCCTCTGGTGTATTCTCTCTCTTTGGCTATGCTCCTGTATCTGCACCCACTAAAGTGATCAATTTTTCCTGTTGATCCCATTTCAACCTTCCAGGATTCCAGGAAATTAGGGGGCTGCGTGGAGCTATACAGAAAGAGACAGGTATTGGGAGATCTCTACTGTGCTTGGCAGATGCAACGACTGTGTTGTTGAGGTATTTCTTGACAACTTAAACTTCATCCTCTCTTGCCAGTATAGACGTTTTTTGAGGTGATTCTATAACTTGCAGTTACAGAATAACTTATTACCAATAGAGTAAGAGCAGGACTAACCTCAGGGCAGGGCAGTGCAGTGCACTGAGGAGTGAGCTAAACCTTCAGCACATTCACCATCTCTCTTATAATCAGCTTAAGGGCAGGCTTTGAGGCTCTAGAGCAGCAAGAGCCAATCTTTTAGAGCTTTCAGTGATATAAAGAGCCTGTTGTAGTATAGGAGCCATAGGCTTTCCAGCACTGCTCTAGAGGATGTGAAAGTTATGAAATGAATCTTTAAGAGTGTTTTTAATTTTGTGAAGACATGGAATGCATTCCTGTTATGTTTGAGCCACTATTTATCTTTGAATAGCCAACCCTGACAAATGCAGACAGTCTACATGTGAAAAACTTCCATTTGATAACTTATAATCAAGACATGGGAACCTTATAATTTTGGCCTTTATTTTGCCCTCTGAGCACATGTGCACTCATTCATACATACTCATTCATCGAATTCTGAATGACAGTGATGTCACTCTCAGTGGATGCCTTTCTTGTTGGACCATAAAATTTTGTTGCTTTCAGATGACTTTCAATAACTAGCAACTCCTCTCTGTATATAGGATTAACCTGAAAACATTTATGTATTTCGGTCTAGAATTTCAAAATATTTACAATCTTTCCATTCTTCAAATATCTTCATATCAAGGACATGTTTGAGTTGTTGTATAAAAAACTCAGGTCCTAGGAAGGAATGATAGCACATGCCTATAATGTGGCACTTGGAGGCTGAAAGAAGGAGTTTGCCAGGAGTTTGAAGCCAGCCTGAACTACATAATGAGTTCAAGGCTAGCCTGAACACTAGAACAAGTTCCTATCTCAAACAGAACAGGACAGGACAGGACAGGACAGGGCAAGGCAAGGCAAGGCAAGGCAAAGCAAAGCAAAGCAAAGCAAGTAAAGTAAAGTAAATAAAAAAAGCAAAACAATCTCTAGGTCCCTCACCTTTCTGGTGGTCTAACTTTGAAGCACATATCTTTTTTCTACAGTTTCCTGGTTCTGAGTTCCAGTAACCCATAGTGAACACATTACCATCTACTTTCTCATCTCAACCCCATATGCTTACTCCCAGCACCATTTCTTACATTCCCAAAATTAGCTACCTGCACTTGAAACTTAGTTCTGGGTTGGTTCCTAGAAGAACCTAAAATAAGAAAAAAACAATCTTTAGTTCTTTAATTAAATAATCCATATGCCCTTTAATGGATTGAATTGACTATTCCAGATCTCATATGTTAAATCTCCTATCTCCAATATATTAGAATATGGCTGTATACTTTCAGACATGGTCTTCAAACGTTATGACACTAAAATTAAGCTGCTATTATGGGTAGTGATACATTACTGGTGTGCTCAGAAGAAGAGGAAAATGGCGTGTGCCCATGGAGGGCACATCAATAGAGGTAAGAAGAGGATAGCTGGAAACTAATGAAGAAGTCCTAAACAAACACCATATCTTCTGGCACTTTAGTTTTGAACTTTCAGCATCCAGAACTATAGTAAAATAAATCCCTACAGTTTAGGCCACACAGTCTATATGATATAATGGTATGGCAGCCCAAGCCACCTAATTTATGAACTCAAAGCTTTCCTTCTTAACTGAAGGAAACTACTGTCTATGGATGATTGAACATTACATAAGGTCACACAGCACCTTAATGTCAAAGTTAAAACAAAAATTAGACGATGCACACCTGTAATCCCAGCACTTGGGAGGCTGAGGCAAGAGGATCAGTGTGAGTTTGAGACCAGCCTGAGCTACAAAAGTGAGTTCAAGGCAAGCCTGAACTGCATAGTGAGACCCTGTCTCAAAAAGACAAAATAATAATAATAATAATTAGAGACTTTTGACTCTTACAACATCATGGCTAACACCTGCTTCTGATGTATAATACATCAGGTACATGCTCTGACCATCAGCTTGCTCTCTTCTCTCCTCTCCTCTCCTCTCCTCTCCTCTCCTCTCTTCTCCTCTCTTCTCTTCTCTTCTCTTCTCTTCTCTTCTCTTCTCTTCTCTTCTCTTCTCTTCTCTTCTCTTCTTTTTATATACCACTGAGTTATCATCCCAGCCCTACCAGCTTTGTTTCAAGCCTCAACACCTCCATTTAGTATGTGATGGTGAGTACATTGACCCAGATGCAAAAGTGGAGGGGAAAAGCATTAAGAAAGAACACATGAGGCATCAGATTTAGAGGGAGGAGGGTTCTGCTTTCCCCAGCTGACGTGCCAAATCTTCTCTTGCCCAAAGAAAATCAATATTCACAACAAGTTTTACTCAACCAGCAGTGGTAAAAGGCTAGTGATTTGCACAGAATCTCATGAGTTATTGACAGAAATAATAAATTTTTACTGAAATTATGTATTTTGGAAGCCAGAGGAAATGAAAGGTTGTTCGATAGTGCTCATTGCAACTTCTGGGCATTCTGGTGGGGGATATCTTTGTACAGAACTGGAGGACTTCATTACAGGACCAGAGTCAGTATGCAGGGGTAACTGCTTCTTTGAGAGATGTACTTGGGCTTATGTTCCTTCCTTACATTTATCCAGATTAGAAAGATCACTCTATTAAATATTCCCTACCCCCATTCTTAATAGACAAACTGGATGGTCTTTGCAGGTAGACAACAAGGACATTTGCTAGAACATAACACATGCAACACAAAAATCGCTGTTAAACACACTGACTCAGCCATAGCCAGCTGAACTTTGAAACTGGCAAATAGCCCAGGATCTTGGTCTATGAAAAGCACATAGTGCTGTCTTACCAAAACATAGTCCCAGTGCATAAATGAATTATTCTTCCAATTCATTTAGTCACAGACCTACTAGTGCAATCAAACTTCAACTATTTCTTCTCCTACATACAGATTTGATGAATATTCAGGCATCATTATGACACAGCAGAAGTGATTCGTGAAACTGGCTCTTACAATCCTTTAAATCTTTTAATGAGCTAATTTCTTTATGTTACTATAGCTGTAAAGGCTGTCTCACTCTCTGCTTAAGTACAGCTGTTTGAGAATATTTATTTTCCTTGGGAGAGCTCCAAAGTTTCCTCATGTGGAACTATATGATCTAGAGAGTGTAGCCTAAAAACTGGCTTTAAGTTCTAAGAAGTTGGATAGAACTTGAGTGAGTATGTGTATGGGGGTTATAGATCAGCTGCTCAATTTCTGCATTTGGTGGAGAAATACAATGCAAATTGAGTAATATACTCTCATTTTATAGGTCAGTGCCATGAGTTGAGGAGTCAGGTTGAGGTAGAAAATTTGGTTGAAATACTAGCTAAGCGAGCAGCAAAGATAATGTCCGAAGAGGCTTGGGATCAATTAGAGAAGTGTTTGTTTTCAGAGTTTGCATGGGTTATTTAATCCCAGTCTTTTATGCAACATGCATTTCTGGCTCTTCAGACTCAACTGTCTTTTGTTGGGATCACTGAAAATTATGAAAGCTCAGTTCATGACCTTGAAGTTGGGCAACATGGTCTTTTCTTACCTTGTCAATTTCACGCAAGATACTGGCTTGATAACCCAGATGCCCACCAACTGAAGAGTGATAAACAAGATGTGGTATTTTCACACAGTGGAGTAGTATTCAGTTATAAAACAAGACAAGTTTGAGTCTTTTTCGGTAAATGCATGCAACTAGAGTACATATTCTGAAGTGAAACAAATCAGACTCACATATGCAAATATTGTATTGTCTCTTTAGTGTGAGAACCTGAAAGAGAAAAATGGAATCTGGACAGTACAATAGATACTGGCAAGAGGGAATGAATTTATTAAAAAGGAAAGAGATACTGAGTTGAGAAAGACAGGAGAGGACAGGGGAAAGAAATGTATCTATGTGTGTAAGGAGGATGACTTGGACAACTGTACTGTGCATTTCTGCTAGTCTATGCAAAGAAGCAGTTAATGCTTTTTTATCTCTTTCTTAAATTGTACTTTTTCTCTCCTTAATTTCTTATGCATTTCATTCTGTTTTTCTTTCTTCTTCCAATTTTACATTCATATATCTGTTAATGTGAACAACTAGTTGGAAGACAACACTATATATTACAATAAATACTGTGAAATTGATACTACTTTGACTGGCAGAAATTCTGTATCACTTATATGTTTTTTTCTGTTATAATTTTAGAAGAGGGTTTTTTGGTTTTGTTTTGTTTGCTTGTTCAGGATGCCTTAAGGATTGGTGTGGGGTTCAAACTGCTGTCTCCTGTGCCTGACTGGGATTGCCCATACAGGAGATTAAACCATTGAGCTAACTCAAAAGCTCCCTCTGTTGTAATTTTAATTTTTACTTTCTTAAAAAAAAAAGATCCTGAGTTGAAAAAGAGTTACATTGTTTTCTGTTCTTGTTCTTGTTCTTGTTTGTTTGTTTTGGTCTTTTTTGTTTGTTTCCCTGATTTTTTGTTTTTTAGTTGAGAGTTATTTTCCATTTTTGGTGATGAGGACTGAACCCAGGGCTTCCAACTTGCCAGGAAAATGTTCTATCCCTGTACCAAATCCCTATCCCCTGAAAAGGAATAGAATGAATCTAGGCAGAAATAAATTGTTTTTGAATCTGATTTTTACTGCCCCTTCTTACTGTACTCCTAAGATAAAATAAAGGATTCACAGCTCTTTAATCACCTTACTCATATGTTCTTTAATGGATGAATTGTGTACCCCTAGAACTCATATGTGGAATCTCTAATCCCAGTATATCACAATGTGTGTTTGTGGACAGGAATTTAAAGGGATGACTATACTAAAATTATAGCATTGGAGTAAAACTAAAATATGATTGGTTTACTCTAAAGAAGAGTAAATTTTAATGTACCTAGAAAAATCTAGGACACATTTAAATAGAAAAACCAATGTGTACAAAGAAGAAAGACTGCTTTGGTAAGAGAAGAAAAAATGCCTCAGTGAAAACCAACTCTGCTAGCACCTTAATCCCAGACTTTCAGCTTCCAGAACCATATGAAATTAAATCCTGTTTAAGCCCTGTAATGCATTGTTATGATAGCTAAAGCGGAGTAATACACAAACCAACCCAATTCTTTTTCTACTGACTGGCAGAAACTAAGTTTTAGAGGTAAAGGAGGGCTTCTAAAAGTCACACAACAACTCAGTGGAGTACTATTCAGCTATAAAAGATAAGCTCAAGACTTCTACAGGTAACTGGATTCAACTAGAGACCATACTAATAACTGAAATAAATCAGATCCATATGTACAAACTTGGTATTGTCTCCCTGGTGGAAGAACCTGAAAGAGTAAATAAAACCTGAAAGGTACAATAGACACTGTCAAAGGGAAAAAAAGCTGCTCAAAGGAAAAGAACAACTAGGGCGAGGGACAGGAGAAAAGAAAGGAAAGGAAATTATATAACATAATATAATTAACATATATAATGCAATATAATATAGTATGTATACATACAGGATAGCCTGGATAATTATACCTCTGATTTCTACTAGTCCATTGAAATGAACAGTTAATGATTATTTTTTTCCTTCAGTTTTTTTTTTCACAGTTAATGGAAGTTTAATCTTGGAAATAGCCCAAATGTCCACTAATTAAGGAAAAGTTAGGAAAGTTTTTTATTACTTTTAATAAGAAATAACAGTGAGACAGTTTCAAAGCACGTTAGTAGGACAGCCACAATAATTAATACAACACATATTGTTGTCTTCATAGTATATGTTTACAGTACAAGATACAGACATGATAACTTTTCTAAACACCATTGGTACAAAAATTTCTTCTTATTGAACTAAGAGAAAGTACAGAGTAAAGCCAGATTAGTATGCTGAGATGTAAAAAGCTCAAGTCAGTAGCTTCTGACATTGCCAGTCCTACCAATAACCCGCTACTATTATGGGATATTGGACTATGTATTCTTCAATTTTTTTTGACCAATTTTTCATGCTCATACCTGGTAATTGGAACAACTAACTTGAAGATGATAATATGTAATAAAACAATCATTGTTCAATTACAAACATCTTGTTTAGAGAAATTCTGTGTCATTTATAACGTTTTTTATTATTTTTATTCTCTTTTAACAAATTAAAAATTTTGAAAAAGTCAGACCAAGAACTGGAATGTTTTAACATTGACTATTCATGGCCCACAACCATTTCTTATACTTCATGCATCTGAGAAGTGCTGTAAAACAAATCTTTTCTCAAGGAAGTATAGCTTGATTTAATACATGACTGTATTGTGAGTTCACTGGTGCAGGCTGTGTATGGAGGGGAGAAGGGCTAGGAAAGACCTGAGAAGGAGGCATATCCATGGGGAGATGGTTCTGTTTCCCAAGGTGATATGGCAAGTCTGCTTTTGGCCAAACCCAACTAATAATGAAAATAAGGAATCTTGGCAACCAGCCACTGTGAAGCACAATAAATTCCAAAGACCATAGGTTTTTGGCTGAAATAAAATTTCTAGAGACCCAAATTCACACAAGTATGCTCGTTGTCTTATATTCCAGCCAATTATGAGAGAGAGTCCTGTGAGTTCTGCAAGGACTTTTTGAAGTATCAGAAGGATCAGTCCCTGGAAGAAATAAATTCTTAGAGCATGTTAGGGGCTGGTGTTCCTCCCTCACTTTTATCCAGGAGAGAAACATTGATCATAAAGAGCATCCTAATAAGAAAAGACCTCTTCTATCTGTTCATGTATGCTGCTCTGAGTGGCCAGCCTAAACTGATAAAAATCCTCTTCCGAAGGACTTAGCATACTACACACACACACACACACACACACGCATGCATACATACACCCTTATTAGATAACTTGACTTTTACCTTTCAAAGGTCAATTCACTGGCCTTTGAAAGCTAGCAAAATGATTTTTATTTCCTTAGAAAAACTCAAAAGATAGGAATGACTTATTCTCCAAATCTACTCTTTGATCACTGACCCGCTTGAAGCCAAATTCTGTGAACAGAAGCTATACCACCTACGTTTTGCGTATAGTAGGCTTTAGTTTTGATGGCCATTTCTGGTTCCTGATGACTTGGCAAAAGTAAAATATTATATTAGAGTCTACCAAACCACACAGTCGAACTTATGATTGTTTAATGAGCCTAATTTCTCTGCATTACTTTAGCTGTAAGAGATAGCTTTTTTCTGTTCAATTGATAGTTGGTTGGAATTAGTTGGTTTTTTTTTTTTTTTTCCCTTTGAGGAACTGTCCAAAGATTTTCCATGTGGAACTATCTGATTTGAAAAGCATAATTCTAAGAAATGGAACTAAGTTCAAAGAAGCTGTCTATGACATGAGAGACTAAGTATCTGTGGAGCCCTAACCTCCTACAACTTATCCACATTGACAGATATGTAGAATGTACATACTAGCAGAGGCATTAAAAAAGATCCAATTTGTGCTCTCCTGTGTTATTCACTGTGCTTTTCCCATTAGGCCAATGAAGTTTGGGTTGTGGTGTTGCACTGGGAGACCAGAAGTCTGGGAATCTCCTGGGAAGCATCTGTGTGCTTTCTAGAAAGAAGGAGTAAAGAGAGTGGCTCAGGATGAGTTTACTTGCCATCCATGTGTGATAACTTGAAATTCCATGAATCTTGAATGCTATGACTTCTTCCCATGGAGCCTGGACACATGTCATGTTTTCCAGGACATCTACTATTCTCATACTAATATCAAACTTTTTTCAGTGTTTAAATGAGGTCACTGGTGTCAAGAGCTAACAACAAATAAAATTTTTCTAAAAGTCTGAAACGAGAGCCGGCGAAGTGGCTCCGTGGTCTAAAGCTCCTGCTTAGGCAAGCTTAGGCAAAGGCAGGGACCGCAGTTCAATCCCTAGCACCACATGCTGTGCCAGCCTCACCCCCAATGCAGGCTGAGTCAGCCATAATATAAACAATAATGATAATAAAAGTCTGAAATATTGTGAAGGACTTGATCTCATGCGTGCATATCTGACAACAAAATAAAGGCATCCCCAAAAAAGAATTTACCTGGCCATAGTCTTGTACAAAGGCCGCTACATTGCATGGGAAAATATTGCTATGTAGATGGTGCCTGGCAACTCTCTAGCTATCTATTGATTGGTGCCCCACTTTCCATCAACTCTGGGAATCCCTTTTACTAACTCATATGGCTAATTGTTATGGTTTTAAAATACTTGACAGAATCCTTCTGATTGCGCCTCTGAAGTTTCACTTTATCACCTTTGGCATATGCTCATGGTTCCAGGCCACTATTATTCCTTGGGAAGTCTCTCTCTGTCTCTCTCTGTCTCTCTCTGTCTCTCTCTGTCTCTTTCTGTCTCTGTCTCTGTCTCTCTCTCTTTCTCTCTCTCTCTCATTCATCATACCATCTATATTATTAGTGATAATTTTCTGTACATGATTTAATTATATTTCTTTTAATAACCTAATTCAACATTGTAATTTTCAAATATTTCCATAATAACACCATCTATATTACTTATGGTAAGTTAAAAGAAAGCATGGGGAATATGTCATTGTATCTTTTGAGGGGAGCAAGAAAGCCCAGGATGGTCTTGACCTCATGGCAGTCCTCCTGCCTAAGCCTTTTGCATGCTGAGATTACAGGGGTATACTGCCAACTCTGGCTTATGTCACTTATTTTAAAAACTTAAAGCAATAGTAAATAAAGGAAATATAAATACAGTAAAATCTTCACTTATCAAAAGTTCTGTTTCATAGAAGTGTTTGCAAGTGAGATTCATTTGTGAATTTGACAAAGTCATATTTTTGACACAAATATACAATGTATAAAAATGCATAAAAATCCAAGCATGCACATAAGTACTGTACACTATCACACTGTACAGTAAGCACATAACAGCACAACTGTGACAATGTCTAACAAACATGTCATTTCTGTAAATTATTTGTATCTATGAATGTTCCTAAAGGGAAGTTCATTTGTATCTGTAAGCATTTGCAACTGAAATGTTTGTAAGCTGGATACTTACTGTAACAGCACATCTGGTTCATAAGAGTGTAAACCTCCAGATAAATTACCAGGGTGAAAAGTGAGCTGCTGATGGTTCAGAGTCATTTAGTAACATGAAGGAAGACAAACAGACACCATCATGCCTGCAAGTACCTGGCAGTGGCTTGGTCAAGGGTCACAATCATTGTAGTCATTTTCTGAGATTTAAAGATATTTCTTCCTACTGACATTCAAATTTTTGGAGCAATACTGTATTTTTGGACAGACACTATATCTCAGGAAGACATTGTATTTTTTGGTCAGATATTTTCCAAGATTCTAGACACTGTGCTATAAATAAGGACTCACAATGATTGAGACTGAATCAGAATACCAGAGAGAAATGCTGTCCCACAGGTACATTTCAGAAGGCAGATCTACCCTCCTCTTAGAAAAAGTGGTCATAATGAAGGGCACAGACTAACGGCATTTATGTCAGTCAGCCGTAGCTCTGGGACTGTTGAAAAGAAGTGCATTATTGACAAGAAGGCCAACAATGATAGCAAATAGTTTTAAAATGTTTGAAGTAGTTTCAGTGGCTTACTTTTGCTCATGTAAAAAGCTAGTGTGCTGTTTGGTGGATTGGAGAGACTGTTCTCCGTGTGGAATTTCAGGAATCTAAAAGAAGCCATGGAATTTTATGCCTCATAAAATTCCAAGCTAGATTAGTATGATGAGCTGTGAAAAGCTTAAATCAACAGCCTCGAACATTGCCAGCTTCACCGGTAACCCACAGCAATTATGGAACATTGGACTATGTATACAACTGCTTCCTCTTAGTTCAAAGAGAAGAAACTTTTTCTTTCTTTCTTTACCAATATTGATTAGAAAATTTATCACGTCTACACCCTGTGCTCTGTATAACTACTATGAGGACAACAATGTGCATTGTGTCAATTACTGTGAATGTACTACTAACATGTTTTGAAACTACCATATTGTTATTTCTTATTAAAAGTAATAAAAAGAAAAAAGAAAAGAAGGCGTGGGTGAAACTATTTTTTTAGGGAACAGATGGTAAATATTTTCAGCCTTCCTAGTGACACACCTCTTGTAGTAGCTACCTAACTCTGTTGTAGTGAATGCAGCCTTAGGAGATGCATAAGCAAATGCAACATAGTATCTCAAAACACCTTATTTAAAATATTTTCACAGTGGGTCACATTTGTCAGGCAACTTTCCATCCCTGATCTAGAATAGGATGACATTATATATTTGTCATGGACATTGATTCTAGTTATCAGAAGGGGGAGGCACATGCAGCAGTTGATTATGGTGATTTTCAGGGATCACCCTGAAGCTGAGTCTGTTTGATTCCACGGACATTCTACTGGGAAGAACTTAGTCACAGCTTTGGCCTAATGCCTTGATATGTGTCAGACTAACTGGGACAGATTTTAATGAACAATCCCTATGCCACAATGAATCTTCTAAATCATAGATTTTGTTAGTAATGTTGTTGTAACATACAACAAAAGGAACTTGGAACTCTCACATAAATGATGCGAGGTTTGCTTATGTACCATCTGAAGTGTTCTTGCATAGCTCCAGGAAGTATATTATACCTTCATAAACTTTGAATTACTTTTATTCAAATCATGAGAACCTGACTATGAAACTAGTGCTTGCTTCCTAAGGATGCTTTGTAAAGGTTTTATTCAATCTTGAAAAGAATGGAGATTATTCAGAATCATATATAAAAATGTAGGCTTAAGACATGGAAAATGTATTATAATCTATCTCAGGAAAACTCAAACTGTAGATTATTATAGACATAAGGTGAACATGGTAATCTCAATATAAAACTGTTGTGTGGTTTTTCTTGCCCTGAGAATTATTAGTGTCCACATGTGGTAATGCTCACAACTATCTGGAAAGTCTTCCAATGGTTCTGGTTGGGCTGGATTTCGAGGAGCTGAGAAGAGTGGACATGAGCCAGCACTGCTGCAGTGCATGACTGAAGTGCTTCTGAGGAGGGCAGCTGAAGCAGCAGGGTTAAGAGTTGGCTGAGGGACTAAACACCAAGCTATTAACTGATTTTCCACACAGACAACAGGGTACTATTGGATGATTTTAATCCAGCACAGTACAAGATGAAAGGACATTGCTAAAGGTATAATCTAGCATAAGCAGGAGAGCCATTTGGACGGACTGAAAGCAGGCAAGAAATCCTACAAAGTGCTCAAGAAGGTAAAAGATAACTGGCTTTTACATACACGGTTAAGTCCCTTCTGTATAAAGGCTTGTCCTTTTGGGCTTGTACAAAATTTGGCAAGAGGTTCCAGTCCAGACCCAAATCGCACCGCTGGGAACTGAGCCTGCGCGCCTGCCGCGGGTAAGCTCCCTGCGCCCCTCTGCCCCGCCTCTGCGTTCCCGCGACTAACTTCCTGTTCCAGCCCAGACCCAAATCGCACACTGGGAGCTGAGCCCGTGCGCCAGCTGGGTCAGGATCCTTGGCCTGCCTTCCCTTTCCCCGCCCCCCCCCACTTTTTTTTTGAACACCTCCAGCCCAAGCTCCAGCACAGAACCCATCAAATACCCTGTTTGGCAACCGATCTGGTCCACGAGCCTACCAGGACTACTCAATCCCAAAGCTCCACCTCCACCTACAGACCACATACGCCAGGATTCACAAAAGCTAGCAGTCAGAGCCCCAACACAAGAGTCAGGAACGTCTCTGGAAGAACCACCTTGGAGTCTCCAGACCAAACGCCCATAGACACAGCATAACACCACCAAAGTGCAGAGGTCACTTCCATACAAAATGATAACAACAAGGAGTAGGAGGCAATCTCAGGACCCGTGCCCACCCACACCTAATACACAAGACACTATCATGGAAGAAAATGAGAATTATACAGATGAAAACTCTGAATGGGTAGCATCTGAGGCAGACACACAAGTGCAGAAACTTATAGAGCAACTGAGATCAGAGATAACATCTGAAGTAAAAAAAGAAATACATGAAGTGGAAAAACGGCTGGAGAAATGTATAGAGGACATCAGAGCACAAATAATATCTAAAGTTGACAAAGACATGCCTAAATCAATAGCATCCGAAGTAGGGGAACAACTACACAAAAGTACAAAGGAGAACAGAACAGAAATAATCTCTGTATTAGAGAGAGAAAGGATAACCATAATGACAGACTTCAATACTATTAAAGAAGACATCGATAAAAAATTAGAGGAGAATAGAAAAATGATGGA